>PVIY010002159.1:112081-132485 GCA_004026745.1 Myrmecophaga tridactyla
TTCACATATATTTCTGTACTGCTTCTGTTCCTTTGTTAAAGTATAGAATAATGCAGTCTATAGGCTCCCTTGCCATATTATCAGTTACAAAAGAGCTGATTCCATATATCACCTGCTCTCCCAATATATATACTCAGTAGCAGGTATGGAATCTGTTATAAATAAATATTTAAGGAATGCATGGAGGAAGGAAATAAAAGAAACTAGATTCTTCATTGGTTCAGCCAAATACAAGACATCCCCCACCTCCTAAATTTAAACTTTTGGAGACTAGTTTTCTTTCTTTGAGGTCATATATAAGTTATTTAATTTCTCTGTAAATACTACTTCCCCTCCTTATCAATTCAGTAATTTGGGCTTTATGGTATGAAAAGCTGACTTCAGTTGTAAGGAGGTGTTCAATATACACAAGCACTGACGTCCTGTCAAACCTCTACAAGGAAGGAAAGACAGTGAGCTATGGCAGAACGAACTGAGCAGCTTTATGAAAAGTGTCCTTAAGCTCTGGATTCACTAGGCGCAGAGCACTATTCTTTTTAATTTTTTTTTCTTTTTATTGGAGCAGTTGTAGGCTTACAGAAAAATTATGTAAAAAGTACAGATTTCCTGTATACCACTCCCTGATGCAGTTTTACCTATTAACATTTTTTGCAGTTATTTTTTTTAAATAACAGTTTTTTCAATTACTGTGTTGATGAACCAATATTATTATCATGTATTATTAACTACAGTCCATAGTTTACATTAGGGTTCACTCTTAATATTATAAAGTTCTATGGCTTTTAAAAAAATTATTCTGGCAACAAATTAAAATGTCCCCTTTTACAACTTCCAAATATGCCATTCAGACGTCTTAACTAAATTCGTGTTGTTGTGCTATCGCTACCATTCATTACCATAGCTTTTCCGTCGCCCCAAACAGATACACTGTACTAACTAAGCATTGCCTCCCCATTTCCTACCACCCGTCCTGTTCCCAGTATCCTGTCTTCAAATTTCTGACCCTATAAATCTGGATATTCTAATTGCTTTGTAAAAGTGAGATCATACAGAAGTTCACTTCTGTCTTGCTTGTTTCACTCAACCTGATGTCTTCAAGGTACATTCATGTATCAAAAATTTTATTTCTTCTTTTGTGGCTGAATATCATTCAATAGTATGTATGTACCACAATTTCTTTATCCATTCTTCTTTGATGGATTTGGGGCTGCTTCCATCTTTGGGTTGATAATGACACCACTATGGACACTGGTGTGCAAACATCTGCCTTCAATGCTTTTGGGTACATACCTAGAAGTGGGATTGCTACATCATATGGTAATTCTACACTTAAACTTTCTGAAGAACCACCAAACTGCTTCCCATTGTGGCCACACCACTTCTCATTCCCACCAACAATGTACGAGTGTTCCTGTTTCTCCTCATCCTCTCCAGCACTAGTTATTTTCTTTTTCTTAGTAGTAGCTATGCTAGTGGGCATGAAATGGCTTCTCAGTGTAGTTTTGATTTGCATTTCCCTGATGGCTAGTGATGCAGAGCATATTTTCATGTGCTCTTTGACCATACATATATCTTCTTTAGAGAAATATCTTTTAGAGTCTTTTGTCCATTTTTAATTTGGTTGTTGATGACTTTAATTTTTTTTAATTGATGTGGCATAGGCTTGCCGCAAGTCATGCAGAAAGTGTGGAGTTCCCATATTCCTCCTCACAAACTCAGTTTTCCCTGTCACTAACACATTGCATCAGTGTGCTTCCTTTGTGAAAATTGATGAAATAACATTTTTTATTATACTATTAACTAGTCCATAGTTTATACCGGGGTTCATTGTTTGTTTTGTAGAGTTTTATGTTGTTGTTCTTAAACAATGTTTATTCTGATAACGTATATAAAGTTAAGTCTCCTCATTTGCCTACATTCAAATATATAATTCAGTGGTATAAAGCACATTCAGAAGGTTATACTACCATCAACACCATTTATTTCTAAAACATTTCCATCAACCCAAATAGAAACTATTTATCAATTAAGCATTAACTCCTCATTCCCTACCCACATCAAGGATCCTGTTAACCTGGATACTCGTTTCTGACTCTTTTAATGTACTTATTCTAATTACTTCATATCATTGCAATCGTACAATATTTGTCCTTTTGTGTCTGGCTTATTTCGCTTCACTTGATGTCTTCAAGGTTCATACAGGTTGTAGCCTGCATCAAAACTCTAGTGCTTTTTACTGCTGAATAATAGTCCATCATATGTATATACCACTTTTTATTCATCGATTCTTATATTGATTGGACTCCTGGGTTGCTGCCATATTTTGACAATGTGAACGATGTCACTATGAACCTCAGTGAGAAAATATCTGTTTGAGTCCATGCTACAGATTCTTTTGGGTATATATTCAGAAGTGAGCTCACCAAGTCATATGGTAATTCTATACTTAATATGTGAGGAACGGTCGAACTGTTTTCTACAGCATCTGCACCATTTTATGTTCCAACTAACAGTGAAACAGTGTTCCTATTTCTCCGTGTTTTCTTTTCACTACTATTTTCTCCTTTTTTTTCTTAAGTAGTCATCCTAGTGTGTGTAAATGATATGAAATCACGCCAATGATATGCTTACATGATTTGGATGTAAAGTCTAGAAATCATGTCGTAACATAACTTCCTGAAGTTGCTTCCCAATGTTTTCTTTTAGGAATTTTATAGTTTTGAGTTTTAAATTTAGGTCTTTGATCCATTTTTAGTTCTTTTTATATATGATATAAGGTAAATGTCCACCTTCATTCTTTTGCATTTAGATATCCACATTTCCCAGTGTCATTTGCTGAAAAGTCAGTTCTATCCCAATTGAGTGGATTTGGCTCCCTTATTAAAAATCAATTGATGATAGATGTGATGATTTATTTCTGAACTCTAAATTTGGTCTGTGCATCTGCCCTTGTGATGTACCATTCTGTCTTGATTACTGTAGCTTTAAAATAAGTTTTAAAATTGGCTAGGGTTAGTCCTACAAATTTGTTCTTCTTTTTCAAGATAGTTTTGGCTATTCTGGGTCCTTTACTTCTCTATACAAATCTGATGATTGGCTTTTCCATTTCTTAAAAAAAGGGTGTTGAATTTTGATTGGGATTGCATTGAATATGTAAATAGCTTTGGGTAGAATTGGCACCTTATCAGTATTTAGTCTGCCAATCCATGAATATAGAATGTCCTTATATTTATGTGGGCATTCTTTAATTACTTTCAGATTTTTTACAGCCTTGGTTAAATTTATATCTAGAAATTTGATTCATCTTGTTGTTATTTTAAATGAAATATTTTTCCTAATGATTTTTTCATGTCAATGTTGTACTCTCTCTTTTTGCTAAATTTATTAACTCTGGTAACTTTGCCGTATGTTTTGGTGATTGATGTATAGGGTCATGGCATCTGACAGTAGGGAAAGTTCTGCTTCTTCCTTTTACAATTTGGATTTCTTTTTAAATTATTTCTTTTATTTGCCATATCGCTCCATCTAAAATTTCAGTACAATTCGAATAACATCGGTGATGGTGGGCATCCTTATTTTGTTCTGATGTTAAGGGGAAAGCTTTCAGTCTTTTAGCAATAAATATGATGTTAGCCTTGGCTTTTCATAGATGCCATTTCTCATATTGAAAAAGTTTCTTTCTAATGCTAGTTCTAAGTGTTTTTATCAGGGAAGAGAGCTTGATTTTTTCAAATGTTTTCTTCATGTGACAACAGAGATATGGACTTTTACTTTGATGGTTTTGTTTTCACTATTTAAAGATGTTGCTGCATTGTTCTGTCACTTGCATTGTTTCTGATAAGAAACATGCATCTTCATTTTTCTTCCTCTGGATATAATAAATCTTTTATCTCCTGGCTAATTTTAATATTATTCTTTCTATTTTTCAGCAAGTAATTTATGATATACCTTAGTGCAATTTACCACGTCTTCCTTGTTCAGTTTCTTGGATCTGTTGGTTTGCAGTTTTAATGAAATTTGGAAAAAAGTCAGTCGATATTTTTATCATTTCTTCAAAAACATTTTTCTCTCCCCTTACTTCTCCCTCTTATCCTTTAATGTCTTCAGTTGTACCTATAGTAGGCTTCATAAGGTTGTCCCACAGTTCAGATTCTTTTTACATTTTAAAACAATTTTTATCTTCTATGTGCTTCTGTTTAGATATTTTCAATTACTATGGCTTCAGGGTCATTGACCTTTTTTTGTGTGACTCTTCAGCTGTTAATGTAATCCAGTCTATTTCTTATCTCACGCATAGCAGTTTTCATCTCTAGAAGCTATATTCAGTGTTTTGTTTGTTTGATTGATTGTTTTTACTAACTTCTCTGACTTTACTTAATTTTTGAGTATATGGAATAGACTAATGATTGTTTTTGATATACTTTCTGCTAAGTCTTACATTTTTATCAGTTCTGGCTCAGTTTTAATTGAAGTTTCTCTTAATTATAGCTCTTATTTTCCTGCTCCTCTGCATACCTAGTAATCTTTCAGTGGATGTTAACCATTTTACTTCGTTAGTTGCTGGAGATTTTTGTGTATTCCTATAAGTATTCTTGAGGTTTGTTCTGGGATGCCGTTAAGTGATTACTGAGAGTAACTTAATCTTATCTGTTGGTATCTGACTCTTCAGATTTGTTAGCTGTGAACGATGCAATGTCTTTTCCTAGGATTAATTATTCCCCACCACTGATGCAATACCATGATGAATACTTTGTACTCAGTGATCTGTAAATTGTAGGATTGTCCAGTCTTACTTGCAGAAACAGACCATATTCCAGATCCTGCGTGATCTGTTCCTTATAATCCTTTAGGATCATTGTTTCACTGACCTCTCATAGTTTCCTTATATGTATATGTTGATCAGTCTTTTGAACATTCAGGTAAGACACCCTGCAAAATTTAGGGGGTTCCCTAGCTGCCTCAGTTTCCATGGACTCTCAATTTTGCCTCATCATCTGAGGAGTTCACTGGGTTTTGCCTGAATTCCCTTTTGAATTGCAGACTGGAAACTTTCTCAAGGCAGTAAACTAATGCAATCTAAAGTCTCATCTCAATTGTTTCTTGTTTCTCAGAGATCAGTGTCCCTTGTTGCCTGTTGTATAATGTCTTGAAAACTATCATTTCATACACTTGTTTGGTTTTGTTTTTGTTGTTGTTTTAGACAAGAGGATCCATCTAGTGCCTATTACTGCATCTAAGTAGCCTGTCTTTATATGAAGACCAACCTCCTTAATAAACGTTTAATGTTCTGTTTAATTTGCCCCCCCAACATTTGTACCCTAATTTCCCAACTAATGAGTCATGTTGTATCCTTTAAATCAGATTTTATTTCTCTAGGTCTTAACTACCTTGTTAAGGCTTCTTTCAAATACTACCACTTATGTGGGGAAGTTGGCATCCATTAATATTCAAATACTGTAAAGCCTTGAATATGGTTCTAAACAGGAATGAAATTCTTGGCATACTTTAACTTTATTCACATAGAACCTTCATGTTATTGAACATCTTTAAAGTTGTTGCGCAGGATCAGGGGTTGAGATCTGAACATGCCTTTTGTAGGAAGCATGATTCTATCCCCAACACTTAGCATACTGTGGCTTTATTCTAATAAACTTGATAGTATGTTGATTTTTTTTTTTTGTCATTTAAAAAAAGGAGTGTGCAGTTTCCTTCTCAGGTCAGGCATAGATGCTTAGAGTACAGGGAATGTATGTTCTTGTATGACAGTCCTCGCTGGAGTAACACATAGGTGGAGTTCAGCTTTCAAAGGGACTTTTGGAAATATTTAGGAAGGAAATTGTAGATGGAAGGCTGACTCTCAAACTCAATAAAGGTATACTTAGATGATAACTTTTCTAGGAATATGTGAACCCAGGTTCAGTTTTAAAGCTTGTAAGTGAGACTACGTCACTGATGTCTTGGACACTTACCCCTTCTTTCATAGTTTTTTTGAGGATGGTAACCATGTCTAGCACTGACAAATGTCTCTGAGTAGCAGTGATGTCAAATAACTTTGGGTGGGCAGGCACATCTATATTTTATATTTATTTGGTTCTGAGGAAAGGTCAGGTTAGGATGGGTTATTTCAAAATTCAGAGTTTTGTCTATATGAAGGAAATACTGAAAGTGTTGGAACTCTGCACACCAGGAAGGAAATTTCAGTCCTGGTGCTAATGTGTTGCCTAGAAGTAGATGAGCTATTTAGGGCCCATGAGCCAGTATCTGTGATGTGAGCCACTAGCAAAAGTTGAATTCTCAACTATTATAACTGGACCAAGGCTCACTCTCTGTAATTTCTATCCTTAGTGCAGCTTTTGCTTCAATCCCTTACAGGCTAGAGGAAAATATTGTGAAAAATGGGAATTAGAAATAGGGGGTAGCCAGAAGTTGGGAGACATGAGATCATGGGCAGGATCTCAGCTATTGTTCAGGAGTCAGGCCAGGTTTCAGGAGGGCAGACAGAGAAGCTGTGATTACTGAGAAAGCATCTCCCATTTACTCTTTGCTAAGAGTCTACCTCTATCCCATTTATGCATTGTCCTACTGAGGGCACATTTTTATTAGATATGCCATTGTTACCTGTAGTTGACTTTTGAAAAATATTTATGGTTTAGGTGATTCAGACTAACCAATGTCGACCATTTGAATAATATTATTTTCTTTTATTTTACTCTTATTATGTTAGAGTCTGGATCAGGAATTTAGTTATGTGAATGAAAAAGGAAGCTAGAGCTCAAACGGTATGATTTAATTTCCCTTAGAGATCAAAGCAAAGGATGCGAAGTCTTTAGCACAGAAATGATATGTGTTTCCACAGTGAATAGTAAAAGGAAGGTGGACATTGGGGAAGATTTCAGGAAGAATATGAATTGTCTTCTCAAAGGATTAAAAAAACAGTAATGAGACTTTAGATCCCACTAGAAATGAGATTCCTTCTTTCTCAATAGACGGACAAAAGAAATGCAAACTTTCTGGAAAGGATCAACCTAATTCGGTACCAAGATCTCCTGATAAGGTGGAGATGATATTTCCCTTAGTGTGTTACAAATAGGTCTGGAAATGACACTGTAACTAGCACAGTCCCTGGTATCCTGGTATGTGCATGTCTGCCAAGTGAATACAAACAGATTTAAGATTGTTTTTTTCATTCAAAATGGTTCTTAATGATATTGGCAATTTCATATTTAAAATGGCCAATGACTTCAAGTTTAGATGCTTTTAGTTTAGAGTAGGAATTGGCATCTTCGACTGTCTAGCTGTGTCTCATTCAGGCTGAGGTAAAATTGTTCAACTTATTCTTTTCTAGGTGCAGTGTTGCAATTTAGTGGGCAGTCAGGGAGGTTCACAGTGACAGATTTCCTATTGGAAACTTTACTTCAGATCTGGCTCTAAGGGAATTTTCTCTAAAGCAAACATTATTAAACATTGGCAGAGAGAGTAAAACCAATGTTAACATACCTGGAGTATATAAGAAATTTAAGACAAGATTAAGGATTAAGATGACTATCTTTTCTTAGGCTTCTAATATAATCCCAGGAATGGTTACCCAATATTTTAGGTACACTATGATGGAATACTTATGTTTATCTGCTTAGTGTATTATATGACTCTTTCTTTAACACTAAAAATCATGCAACCGAGCTATCATTGTTGTACTTTCTGTTGACAACATCTTCAGGGGTTTCTTTGAAAATCTCATTTTTATTAGAGACTTTCTCAGTTTATAGAGGGTAGTAAAGAAAGATCACATTTCTTAATAACCTGTTAAATTCCTGTACTCTTAAAATGTAAGCTAGAAAACACATATTCTCAAGATGAAATATTCTGCCATGATTCTATATTATTAGTATACTTTATGAATGCTTTCAAAAATCATCTAGTTGATTGAATTTGCAGAACCTAAATCTTCAGAATACTCATATGAAAAAATACCTAGATACCGTACTGGTCGTATCATAGAATGTAATAAACAGGAAAGATTTTGACTTCATGATTTACTGGTCATAAAATAGTACATATGTATAAATTTCTCTAAGCCTCAGTTTTTGTAGTTATAAAATGCAGATGAGACAACATGTATCATAAAGATTTTAAAAGGATTAAGCAGAACTACATGCTTGAAATGATTTACACTAGGTCTGACACATAGTGGGCACTCTCCCTCTTAAAATAAATGTTTCCTCTAATGTTCTGAATCGATAGAATTCTCAGGCTTACTTAGAAATTGGTGAAATTGGTAGAATACTCTGTTTTTATCTACTAGAGTTAGTATATTTCCTTGCATTGAGGTACATGATTTCCACAACATACTATATCTTGTTGATCTGCAGATGTTTCTGTTTTCATTTTTTTCAGATAAGCAAATGCTCATTGGGGAATACCCAGAAGGAAAATGCTATATAAAGTTATTTTAAGTCTGGAGAACTGTGAACTGTCTCAAAAGTTATCACCAATACCAATAGACCTGTGAAGTGATGAAAACATTGAGAAACATTTAGATTTAAGTTTCCTTTTATGAATTTTATTTAAAAGTCCCAGTGAGGATTATCTCTGGAGAAAACAGTACTTAACTCCTGTGGAAGAATCTAATGTCGTATTTGCCTCTTTGACACCAGGGATGGCTTATTTTTTCTCCTTTAATTTAATTATCAGACATGGGTGCTTGAGGGATGGGCCATATTGATAGATGGCCTTAGCTAAAGATAAGGTCAAAAGGGAGATGCAATTTTAGTTATTGAAGAAAATCAAAAGAAATTTTAAAAAATCCATTATAGAAATTGTGAAGATTTGTGAGATTCTGATACCTTTGAAAGTTTCCTTAATTTGCTATTCTGTACCCCAGGCTCTTTAACTCAACTGAGGTATGTTTATTCATCAGTTGGATTAGGAACACATAGTCTTGATAAATTTGAATTAACTAAAGAGATTCTTTCCTGACCACTCTCAGAAATGGTAGAAAGAGCAGTAACAAGAATAATGGAACGAAGAAAATGATAATGAAGTTTTACTGAGCCTTTGAAATGTGCCAGTCACTTTCTTATAGTCATTAGAGAAAAAAAAATAGATTACTATTATAATAGATGCTATTGTATTGTTATCATAATAGATGTTATTGTTACTATTTGCAATTAATAGATGAAGAAACAGAGGATCAGAAAGGTAAGGACAATGCCCAAGTTAATAATATGTTGTTAACCATGGATTAGAATACAAGTCTACCCAGCCCCAATGAAAATGAAATCTCAAAGTCATCATTCCACTTCTTTGTGTCAGAGACCCTGCACCTAATCACTAACTAGCCATGAATTTGGGTAAGTCACATGAAGTTGGAATTGTTCTGCATATTAAATTTAGAGGGTTGAATAAGATTATATTTTTCTCCCAGGAAGAAAATTTGTCATCTGCAAATAGCAAGAATCTGAATAATCCATATCATAAAACCAATGAAGTATAACTACTTTTTTTCAAAATTTACCATCTAAATTGTTTAAAATATATCTTAATAATGAATTCCAAGTTAGGTTCTCTATGTAAGAGGAGAGAAAGTGAATAATACAAAGAATGTATATGTAAGTCAGAACATTCTGGATTTACTGTTAACTGAAGACATTTGAATGAATATTTCTATTAAAATAATGTATCCAATAAATTACGTACATTCTGATATGGAAATCTTGTAGGAAATTTATTTATTTTTTATCAAAATATTTTCATGATTACAACAGCTTTATTCACAATAGCCAAAAGATAAAAACAACCCAAGTGCCCATCAAGAAATGAATGAATAAAGCAAATATACCACATATACACAATGGAATATTATTCAACCATAGAAAGAATGAAGTACTAAGACAGGTTATAACATGGAAAGACCTTGAAAGTATCATACTGAGTGAAATGGGCAAGGCATGTAAGGACAAATATTATATGACATCACTTATAAAAGATGTCTAGAAATAGAAAATTAACAGAGAACATAGATTAGAGGTTACTAGGAAATGGAAAGAAGAAAGGAGAGTGCAACATTGGTAGATTTGTAGTGCTTATAAATAAAATTCATTTAAAAAATTTAAATATATTTTCATCAATATACAAGAAAGCAAGCTTGCTCAGATCTCTGGACAAACAAAACTTGGCATCCTAATGTGAATTTACCAGTCTATTTATTAGCATTGGAAAAGAAGACAATGTTACTGTTTTCTGCATATTTGATTTCACTCAAATAGATTCTATTATATTTTAAAGCAGACTTGCAGAGTGATTGATAAATTGTGTTAATGTATAGACCTTCAAAGTATAATTTTCCCTACCAACCTTTTAAGAATCCCTCAGTTATCCCTCAGATAAATTCTACTTTCTTCTAGGAACTTTAATTTCACCTTGATTCACTATCTATTTTAGTCTGCTAGCTGCCAGAATGCAATATACCAGAAATGGAATGGCTTTTAAAAGGGGGAATTTAATAAGTTACAAGTTTACAGTTCTAAGGCCACAAAAATATCCCTATTAAAGTAAGTCTATAGAAATGTCCAATCTAAGGCATCCAGGGAAAGACACTTTGATTCAAGAAGGCTGATGAAGTTCGGAGTTTCTCTCTCAAGTGGAAAGGCACGCGGCAAACACAGTCAGGGTTTCCCTCTCATCTGGAAAGGCACGTGGCAAACACAGCATCATCTGCTAGCTTTCTCTCCTGGCTTCCTGTTTTATGAAGTTCCCTGGGAGATGTTTCCCCTCTTTATCTCCAAAGTTTGCTGACTGGTGGACTCTCTGCTTTTTTGTGGCTATGTCATTCTCTGCTATCTCAGAATCTCTTGCATTCTGCAAAGGGTTTCCTCTTTTATAGGATTCCAGTAAACTATTCAAGACCCACCTGAATGGGTGGGGTCACATCTCTATCTAATCAAGTTTAATACCCACTCTTGATTGAGTCAAATCTCCACGGAGGTGATCAAATTAAAGTTTCAAACATACAGTACTGAACAGGGATTAGAAGAAATGACTGCCTTTACAAAATAGGGTTAGGATTAAAACACGGCTTTTCTAGTGTCCATCCATCCTTTCAGGCTGGCACACTGTCCTTCCTCCTTCCGCATTCTCCCTGCTTTTCTTCCCATTTCTCCTTTTCTGTTCTTTTTTTCTACATTTCCTTTAGTAGCTCAAGCTTTCCTTAGCCTCCCTCCCCACCCCCATACACAATTCCAATAAAATCTACTTCAGTAAATATAATGTGAACTCTAGATCTTTGTTCCCTCATTTTCAACATGTTACCTAGCTGATCAAATTTGGAATCTCTTCTCTTTTTTGTGAAACTTTATGCTATTTTCCATTTATCAGAAGGAAATTATTAGTCCAATATTGGAAAAGAAAGGCCAGAATTGCAGTGATTGGGCATTTGGCCACCTCTTTTTGTGAACAGCTTTGGTGACTTTTTCTCTAGTCACTGTCCACTTTAATATTTATGTTATAAGAATCTGCTCCTATTCTGTAACAAAGAATAATTGTTATCCTCCAAATTTTTATCTAGAGATAAAAACCTTGATTGGTGTGATGTCCAATCTTGGTTAGCAGACAAGTTTGAGATATGATATGTGGGTATTTCTTGACCTTTATCTTAGCAATTTGTCATCCATCTCTTTTGAGAGACATCATAGAGAGTATGAGACCATTTTACATAAAACGTAGCATTGCATCTTCATAAAAATTTTGTTGGGATAATTATTTTAGAAGGATCCTCAGAATAATTTTCTCTCAGGTCCCAGCAAGAGGAGAACTACTCTCATCCTGGGGAAGAATGGGGCTATTATATCTTATCTCCTACATTATACACCTTGCTATTTCATATTGTGCCTGGTAAATTCCATCCTCTATCAAAACTTCACTCCAGACTGCAGAGAGTGCTTGTCTCTTATTATGTTACCCCAATTTTTAGTTATTTCTCCCAAATTTGTGCCATCTGCAAATTTGGCAACAATGAATTTTATAACTTTGTCATTTCTTAAAAAATAGTCAAAAGGTTTGTGCCAAGGACAGGATATTTTGGCATGCCATCAGAATAGCCCCTCCGGGTTGACATTAAATATAAATCTTTGGGTCCAGTTCTTCAGCAGCTTGGAATTAACCTAATGGAACTGTTATTCAAAAATAAATTTATTTTTTATATCCTCAGGGATATATTTGGCTTTTGGTTTCAAGAAACAGAATACCCACAATGTTCTTTTGTTATATTACAGTATGTATGATTCTTTATATTGTCTTACCCATTGTTTTCTATTGCATCTGATTTTCAACTTTCTCCTGGGCACATTTTTTTCTTATAGATTTCTTCTTAAATCCAAATCAAACTTGTAAGTCTTATGTTAAGCATATTGTTTGTCTAAGCTTCATGAGATATATACATTCATTGCCAATGATGCATCTCAGAGCTTTCTTTGGCTTATTTTTAAAATTTTTAATTCAAGAGAATCATGTCAATGCCATGGAAAGAAAGAATCTTTTAAATTGTAAATCTCAGAATCCTTAGAAACCTAGATTTTCTGCAAGGATGCTATGACTCTACAGTATTGCTTTAAATATTAAGTTTAAAATAATTAAATAAAACCACAAGTACTGTCAGTAGGGTATATCTAATTCATGTGTATGTGTGTGCATTTTTTTCTTGGAAACAAGTGCCCTGAAGCAATGATTCCCACCATATCGTAAACATATATCATGCAAATAAGAGGTGATTTTACATGGTATATAGATTAACAATGTATTTTAAAATATATAATCCAGCATATCAGACCATGATATGAAGAGTCTTGTAGTTTAAGATGTAGCTAAACTTAAAAATGTTGAACAATTTAAAGAAAAATATTCAATAGATAGTGATAGAGATGAAACTGGAAAATGGCAGATTTGTGAAGATGGTACATGGCTGAGTGAACTGGGAAACACGGTTCTGGTGAGCTGGACTGGGTGCCTGTCCAGGGGCACCTCTCCCTCCCAGGCACCCTTCTGCTTAGTTGCTTTTCCCAGTCACAGGGTCCAACCAGAGATTGTATCAATGATTGCAGTCAGCTTTCGTTGTAGATATGAATTTGATAATAATGAAACATATTATGTGATGTATGCTTTAAAGTTCCAATTATTTTCTCCCTCCTGAAGACTAAAATATGAGGGACAACCCTGTTCCCTCATAGTTTGTAGTGACTCACTGAAGACTTGAAAGAATATTTGAGTGGGCTAAATGGATGCAGATTTCATGACGGCTTATATTATCCATTGAGATACTTTGCTGCTCCATGTGTCTAATGTTGTATTAAAATGTGAATGTTATTGGCACATGCTTTGAATTCTCATATTAAATTCGGTTCAAGATTTGGCCTTTCACATTTCTCTCACAGCCTTGCTGTCCCTCTGATAAATATGATTCTACGGCAGATGCAGTAGTATTGTAGGACCCAGCAGCCTGTTAAAAGGTGAATGAAGACATCTCACAGGGAAGTGCACTATTAAGGGTTTTAAAGACATTTGGGAGACAAGCCAAGCAAACAATCATGTACTGTAAGCAGAATCTTTAAAAAAAAAAAATCAATACCTTGCTGACTAGGCAGCCAATGAGGAAATGATAAGATAAAGGCTAATGTGATCATTTATTGGTATATAGCACCTAGCTCAACAGTAAGTCAAGTAAGGGCCATGCTCTTTGCTGAGGGAAAGAGAAAGACAAAGGGAGAGACATGTTCTCATAATTATTTTGTTTAATGAGCTAAATTGTTTCCCTCAAAGTGTAAAGTATGACCGATTATAAACAAATGATAGTTCAGGGATAACAAACCTTGTCACTGAAGGCTCTGCAATGTTGTCCATATTTATCTCTGAATGGAAATTATACTCACTATAGGCATATCATATATTGCTTTTCCTCTGATGCAGAGATGTTACAGCTTCAGGCTTTTATGATGAAGGCAACCATGTTTTTCTTGAATTACCTTTGGCACAACTTCTGACATGTATACAATTTAGTCATCGCTTAGAGTATAAGGAACTGAACTCTTAATTTAAAATGACAAAAAGAAGATGACAATGGAGAGCTTTGTTTTAAAGAATTATTTGTGTTCCACTGATGGGCTGAGAATTGCATTATGGTTCATAGTGGAGTCAGATAATATGGATTCAAGTCCTAGCCCCACAGTTTAAGAGCTGTGGGCTCTGGGGCAAGTAATTTATTATAACCTGAGCTTCAGTGTTCCAAGTGCTTCGATATGCTTTCTTCATTGGTTTGCTAGGAGGATTACATGAATCAGGCTTGGCCTTGAACCCAGTACAGAGAAATTTTTAGATGTTAATGTTTTTCAAACTAGAATATGATATTCAAGCTGGAATATGAACACACTAATCAAAATTCTAGAAGACTTTCCATAAAAAATATTTATCAATCCCTTTTGATAGCCAAACTTTATTGTACCAACTAGAATGAAAACAAATATGCCAATGTTGAAAACATAAAGTGAAATGCTATTGATTTAAGCAGATTTTTAATTTCTGCTCTATAAATCTAGTCAATATGTCAATCCACTGGCTCCTAGTCAGTAAATCTCACCATCAGATGCATTTTATTTTGCATATATTCTCAATATTCTTTCAATGATGATTTTGCTTTGTTACCATCTAATGTATATTTTATTAGAATATTCCACCCTGATGGATTTGTAAATATGAGCACTTATACTTAACTGAGAACTGAGATAAAAACTGAGAACATGATAATTACCCTAAATAGAGAGGCCAAAGAATCCACTGGGGTGGTTCTGAGGTTTGGGTGTGTGTATTGCGCCAAACATTTAGTAATCGCTCAAATGTCCGTCTTCATTTTGTCATAAACTAAGTAAGTATTTGACATTTATTCACATCAGAACCAGAACTGTATAAACGCAGATGTCTCTTTGGAGGAAGAGAAATAGCAAGAGAAGGTCAGCACAAAGCCTTGCTTGATCTGAGTGATTCTCTCCACTGCTAGATGATCTTCTCAGCCTCTCCCACCACTCTGGCCAAGTTTAATCACTCTACTTCAGTCACGCTGGTCTCTCTGCTGTTCCTCAAACAGTCCAGACGTACTTCTCCCTCAGAGGTGGTGCTTTTTCCCTGGAATGCTGTTTCCCTCAAGATAACAGCATGACCCAGTCTCTCAATCTGTCAGTCTTCAAGGTCACTTTTCCAAAATAGCCTTCTTATGCTATCCCATTTGAAATTGCCCCCCACACATTCCTTATCTCCTCTCTATTTCTCTCCATAGCACTTCTCAGCCTCCGATTATATAAATTTACTATTGCTAGTCTCCCAACCCAAATTGACCGTTAGAATGTAAAATCAGTGAGGTCAGGGATTTATGTCTGTTTATTTACTGATATAAACCTAGAGCTCAGAATAGTGCCTAATAGAGAATAGGAATCAATGCATGTTTGTGAATACATGATTGCACAAACTATTTTTTAAGTTGGGTTCCCCAAATTAGAACCTGCACTCATGAGCATGTCAAAGCAAGTGGTTTATTTGGGACATGATCCCAGAAAGTGCTAGTAGGGGATTGCAGAAATAAACCAGGAAAGGTAAGGAAGCCAATGAAGGGTATATGATGGGCCGGTTACTGCTATGGACAAATCACAGGAAATCCTGAGAGACAATGTTTTTCCTTTTTTTTTTTTTTTTTAATTCTGGTTTGCTACAACTGCCGGAATACAATATACTAGAAATGGGTTGGCTTTTACACTGGGGATTTGATAGTTTACAGATTTACAGTTCTAAGGCTATGAAAATATCCAAATGAAGGCTTCAGGAGAAAGTTACCTTTTCTGAGAAAAGGATGCTGGCATCTGGGGCACCTCTGTCACACAGGAAGCACACGGCTGGCATCTCCTGGTCCTTTGCTCTCAGATTCCATGCTTTCAGCTTCTGATTCCAGTGGTTTTTCTCTGAGCATCTGTGGGTCCTCCCTTGGCATCTGTGGGACCTTTCTCTCTGAGCTCTCTCCAGATGTCTCTGCCTTTAATCTGCTCAGAAAGGACTCCAGTAAAGGATTAAGACCCACCTTGAATTGGATGGATCGTATCTCAATTGAAACAACCTAATCAGAAGGTCCCACCCACAATAGGTCTGCTCCCACAGGATGATTAAAAGAGCACGGCCATTTCTGAGGTACATGACAGCTTCAAGCCAGCACAGTGTTGAGTATCCCAATCAAGTGGGAGAGCTGGGATATTTATTCACTAGTTCCTGTCATTCATTGATGTATGGCTGCTCCTGGGAAGGAAAGGTCATTAAAGTCCTGAAAGGAACTTCCAGACTGAGCTTAGGCAAAGAGTCTCATGTGCTTCTAGTTGGAAACCATCATCTTATCATGGATTCCAAGCAAATGTGGGTGGAGCACTGACAGCATCCGCTTCAAGTTCATTTCCTAGAGCAAGGCTTCAACCCTTGAAGGGACTCGAACTTAGTGACATTCCTATGTCAGAGGTGCCCTTAAAACCTCAAAGTATGGCTCCTTCTCTGCTCCCACCACAAATTCCCAACCAAACCCTTCTTTTGAGCTGAAATCTGATTGAAATATACATTAAAGTCATGTTAAAGGGCAAAAATTTAGGCTTGCCACGGTGGCTCAGCAGGAAGAGTTCTCACCTGCCATGCTGGAGACCTGGGTTCGATTCCCGGTGCCTGCCCATGCAGAAATAAAAAACAGGGCAAAAAAATGACAAAATAGAATCATGAAGAGATCTTTAAGTGTGGGTGGGGCAAGATGCTGCTGGTCATGTGGCCATATGATTAGATCATCCTCTAAGACTCACAAGGTTTATTCATCATCAACTACCCCAACTGTTTTCTTGTTAAGCCTCTTCCTGTAGTTTCTCACAGTTCATTATTTGAGGTCCTTTAAACATGAAGCCTGCATTATTACTCTGACTTTCTATAATCTGTCTGTTGAAATATTTTTACACTTGAACATATAAATTGATTTGTCAAAAGAGACTTTAGGTAGTTTGCCAGAGAGTGAAATTGGCGACCAGGAGATGGCATTGCTAAAACATGCTCTTTTTTTCTTATAGCCTGCTCTCCAGACAGAAAACATTATTTCTTCAAAACATGGCAAAATTGTTAAATGCCAGACTCTGAGGAATAGTTTATTTAAACTAAGGTATATCCACATAAGAAATACTATACAGCCATAGAAATGACATTTGTGAGAATGCTTAATGACCTCTGAAAACTGTTTCCATATGGTTTTTAATGAACTATGGAGTACACAAAATTTATGTATTCATTTATTTTCTTAATCAGAAAAATGTGATGGAGCTTGTCTCTGTGTTCGCTGGCTACGGGCCATTTGTTTCTACTTTTCTATATTATATCATCTTAAATTTGCACAAAGAGTGTGTATTACTTTATATAATTAAAAAATAGAATGCTATTTTCTAAGAGATTAGAGAACAATTCTAACTGGAAAAATTTTATAGGCCTGAAAATTTAAAAGGTATGCAGATAGTAAAATTAAATCAACTTTTTGTTTAAAATATCCTAGAAGTTTATGAAACCTTCTAAATTTTCTGATGGGGAAGGGTGTTGTTCATACTATTTCAGGGTCTTGGGTGACCGATATTTACTGTGTGACCTTGAGCAACTTACCAAGGCTTGGTCTTTGTAAAATAAATAGATGCCTCACAAAGTTATAGTAAAGGATATTTATTTAATTAAAACTATAAGATGATAAATATAAAGGACTTACATCAGTGCCTGAAAAATAGCAGCCTTTAAAATAAATTCACTTTCCTTTTCCCTGAATTCATACTTGTTGATGACAAACTTGGCATTATTATCCATATCTTCTAAATTTTCAATTATAGTCTATTAGATAACTACTTAGCAATTATTTTACTATTATATAATTCCTAATAGTCACAATTTATTAAGCCAGGTGTCGTAGTTACATTCAGGCGTCAATTTGGCCAGGTGATGGTGCCTAGTTCTGTTGCTGTGGACTTGAATCATTAGCATGTGAAACTCATCTATAGCTGATTATATCTGCAGTTGGCCTAGGGGAGCGCTTTCTGTAATGAGTGAGGCATTTAATTTAATTAGCTGGAGGTTTAAAAGAGAGAGGACAGAAGAGAGCTCAATGCAGCACAGCCCAAGCAGCTCAACACACCTCATCTCAGCACTCGCAGCTCAGCCCAGACATTTGGAGATGTAGAAATGAATCGCCCCGAGGAAGGCAGTTGAAACCCAGAAGCCAGGAGAGAAGGCCAGCAGACGTCATCATGTGCCTTCCCATGAGACAGAGAAACTCAGATGAAAGTTAGCTGCCTTTCCTCTGGAGAATAATAAATGCTTAACTTAATAAATCTCCTTTTATTAAAAGCCAACCCATGTCTGTATGTTGCATCCTGGCAGCTTTGGCAGACTAAAACACCAGGTTTTTAATTAAATTCTTGGGCATCAGAATGGATATGAAGAGTTTCCATGTCCACCCGATTTTTAGTAGATGGGGAAAGAGAGGCATAGAGAAGAAAAAGAATTGCACAGGGTTGCATGTTAGTAGGAGACAGGGCTAGGGTCCAAATCAAGTTCTGTCTTGCTCAGATTTTTTCCACTAGGCTTTGCTGACTCCCACCAAATTTAAGAATGAAGCTATTCAACCAAAAATGTAAAGAGAATTAAGCAATTGTCTCCTGAGTGATCAGGAGAATCAGACAAACTAGATAGATTGATGTAAATGTAAGTAGCCATATATTCAAACATATTTTGGTAGACTCACTTTTTAACTGCTTCAATTTATTTTTACACTAAAGCATATAATACATATTTGGAAAAATATTTAAAAAATTGTTTTTTGTTTATTTTTCTTAAACTGGTTGTGAGAGCATAAGTGAAACTGCTAGAACATTACGATTAAAAGCTGTTACTGGGTTCAAGGATGATTCTGAGAAGGGAGACCCTATCAGTGCTTTTGTATTATGGAGATTTGGGCTCATCTGTGGTTCACAGATACAAACTTAATTGTGCTATATTGCCATACTCTCTGTTAAGACCATAGGCTGTTGAAACAGAATGATGAATGGAATAGCAGGGGTTCTGCAGATGATGTACAAAATGTGTTGGCAAGAAATGAGGGTGTAACTACTTTCATTATGCCTAATTCACACTGTGCTAGCTCCCCAACACACGTACTTCACAACCACAAAGTTACATTACAAATTTCTATATAAGAAAAAATCACAAATTCTTGTCAAGTGCGATAGATGGCATTATAGGATATAATATGACACTTTCTAAAGCTGCATAACACGAATTTGAGAAATTTCCACTGAAAATTACACTGCATTGACATGCAATTTTTAAAATGTCATTATTGTGAGTTTCTACAGAGCTAGCTTATTATAGATTCACCTTTTTGTAAAGAAAATATGTCATTGGTAATTTGTTTTACTTTATAAGCCTTTCTCTTCTCTACCTGAAAGAATAGTGCAAAAGTCGGAAAAAAAAAAACTCAAAAGCAAAACAGGAGTAGCTGGATCCCCCTGGGACAAGTTGCATCTGCCATAGTTATTGTTGACTGCTGGTGCAGCCGCATATTCTTTCCACCTCCCCGAGAAGAACAGGTTGTGCATGTAAGTGCTTATTGAGAACTATTACCCTGATTGATGGGAAGTAACATGAAATTAATTTTCAGATCCACCAAACCCTTTCTCATGCAGGGAATCTACATCTTTCTAATCTCACTAGAGACTATAATAGTGTATGTCAGGTAGCCAATATACTCAGACAAAGGTGTCGGGATCATCTCCCATGGAAGCCTGGGTTTGAAAAAAATCTCTTTTAAGTGAAAACTGACTCTTAGGCTTCTGTGGAACTGGTCTGTATTTCCCTGGGGAATTATAAATCATTAAATTAGCCTGATAATTTTTTAAATCACATAGAGGTAAGAACACCAGTATTAAAAAAATGTCTAAAACATTTTTAAGCAATAAAAATAGTATGGCATCAGATTGGTCAAGACTCTTATCTATAAGTGACGGAAATCCAACAGAAAGTAGCAAAAAGTAGAAGACATGTTCTGCCTTGTTTCCAAGGAGAAGATGGAGTTGCCTTAAGACGCAATAGAAATCTAATTATTCCAATGGTGCTATTAGAGCTTTATCTTCTTTTCTCCATTCCTAAGCTCTTCCTTACTCTGTAGGTTTTTTTTTTATATATAGGTACTTTCTACATGATTTTAAAATGACCCATGGCAACTTGAGGTATTAATATTTGCAATATCAAAAGGAAAGAAATCTTCTGGCTTTTAATATCCATATAAATAAACTCAAATGACTTTAATTGACCCTGTTAGGTT
>PVIY010002160.1:0-11670 GCA_004026745.1 Myrmecophaga tridactyla
AAAAAAAAAGATGATTCTAATGTTCTGATGTTCTTTTTCAAGAATAAATATGGAAATGTTCTCATATAGACCGTGGTGGTAAATGTATAGTTATGTGATTATTCCAGGAGCCATTGATTGTACACTTAGGATGGGTTGTATGGTGTGTGTATAAACTGTTAAAATTTATTTTAAAGAATAACAGAAACAAGAATGTATTGATCTATTTTAATAAAATCAAGTGTGGTCTATCTAATTTAATCTGTATGGTAAGTTTATCCAAACAACATAATTACATGGAACATGGAATAGGGGATGAGATCTTGTTATTTTGTATAGGTTAATGTAATGCCCTAATACATCCCAGAGTAATTTGGGCAGTGTGCCAGTTTGAATCTCTTGTGGACCCCAGAAAAGCCAAGTCCTTTAATCCTCATTCAGTATTGCTGGGTGGGAGCTTTTTGATCATCCATGGAGATGTGACCCACCCAATTGTGGGTGGTAACTTTTGATTAGATGGGTTTCGTAGAGATGTATCTCCACCCATTCAAGGTAGGGTTGTTTACTGGAGCCCTTTAAGAGGGGACCATTTTGGAAAGAGCCACGAGAGCCCACGCAGCTAGAGACCTTTGGAGACGAAGAAGCAAAACACACCCAGGGAAGCTTCATGAAACAAAAAGCGGGGAGAGAAAGCTAGCAGTAACTCTGCTTTCTCTCCTGGCTTTTTGTTTCATGAAGTGTGCCCTTCCAGCTGAGAGAGAAACTCCGAACTTCAGCACCTCTTTTGAGTGATGGTAACCCTCTTGTTGGTGCCTTAATTTGGACATTTCCATAGCCTTGCCTTAATTTGCACATTTTTATGGCCTTAGAATTGTAAACTTGCAACTTAGTAAATTCCCCTCTTTAAAAGCTATTTTGTTTCTGGTATATCTCATTCTGGCAGATTACAAACTAGAACAGGCATATAATTTTAAAAATATATATTTGCAAAGTCTCTTTGAGGGACTGGAGGAAAATGTGAAAATATTAAACTTCTTCGTCTGGGGAATTCCTGATATTCTTGCAAGAATTAGGAACTCCCAATTTAATAAGCCAAGCCTTCAATCTTGGGGCTTGACCTTATGAAACTTATTCCGGCAAAGGAGAATCTAAGCCTACTTATAATGAGGCCAAGAGTCACCCCCAGAGAACCTCTTTTGTTGTTCAGATTTGGCCTCTCTCTTTAAGCCAACTCTGCAAATAAACTCACTACCCTCCTTCCAGGAGGGTAAATCTCCTTTGCAATGCAGGACTTGACTCCCAGGCATGAGTTTAGCCCTGGCATTGTGGGATTGAGAAAGCCTTCTTGACCAAAAGAGGGGAAAGAAAGGAAACAAAATTTCAGTGGCTAAGAAATTTCTAATAGAGATACAGAGATATCTATATAATATATATTATATGGATATTCCTTTTTAGTTTCTGCTATTTTAGAATAGTTAGAAGGAAATAAGTGAAACTGTTGGACTGTAATCCAGTAGCCTTGGTTCTTGATGATTGTACAACTATATAGCTTTCACAGTGTGAGAGTGTGATTGTGAAAACCTTGTAACTAACACTCCCTTTATCCAGTGTATGGGTAAATGAATAAGAAAGACAAAAATAAATAAATAAATAATGGGGGGTAAGGGGTGTTTTTTTTATTATTAATTTGTTTTGGAGTAATGAAAATTTCTAAAATTGTGGTGATGAATGCACAAATATGTGATGATACTGTGAGCCACTGATTGTATATTTTGGATGATTATATGGCATGTGAATATGTGAATAAATTTGCATAAAAATAACAATAAAAAAGAAGAGATGAGAAAAGGTTAAAAAAAAACCCAAAAAACAAACAAAAAAACCTGTAGTGAGCCTGCAATAAATAATGCTTGTGAGAGGGAAAAAAAAGAATATGGATAAGAATAGCCAAAACTTTGGTGAAAAAGAAGAGTAACTGGAAGGGATTTGGCCCACCAAATATTTAAATTTACTGATTCACTAATCAATCAGCAAGTATTTAGAGAGCGCATTCCTCCAGGTACCATATGAAAGGTTGAGGATACAGTGGAAAACAGGATGAGGTCCCAGCTTCCCCTGAGCTTTCATTCTAATTAAAGGGGAGATGGGCGGGCAGCTGTGGCTAGGTAGCAGAACTCTTGCCTGCCATGGTGGAGACCCGGGTTCGATTCCCGGAGCCTGCCCATGCCAAAAAAAGGAAAAAAGGAAAAAAAATCACCCAGACTGGCTGGGTGAGGAGGATATGATGTTTTCCGAAAACCTACAACAGCTGTAAAAAATAAATTAAAAAAAGAGAGAGATAGATAGGTAAACAAGTGCATGAATACAGCAATTTCAGATTCTCATAAGTGCTAGGAAAGAAGCAAACAATTAGAGGAACAGAATTCAGGCAGTTCTGGTACAGGAACCGACAACATCAATGGGGTAGAACACAAAGTTCAGAAAATTAGCCAACTATATACAAATAATTTGTTACAGGGCAGTATTTCTCAACCTTTTTTCATTATCACCCCCTAGGGGAGATTATTTAGACTTTTTTTTCCCCAAAGCACTTCCTCTCATGAAATTTTACTACAGATATAATTTATATCTGTCGATGCAACGTGTGCATATGTGTGCTTTTTACATAAAATGAGAAAGACTTTTTTGCACCTCAAGGAGCAATTTTTGCCCCATTAGGGGCAGTGTCACCCCACTGAAAATGCATTACAGAGTATGGGGTAGAGTTAGAATTTCAAATCAGAGAGGGAAACCATCGGTTCTACAGTAAGTTGGTTTAGATACTTACTTCATATTATTTACCAAGAGAGTTCAGGAAGATTAAAGAATTGCATATAAAAAAGTGAAGCCATATGAACAGCCAAAGAAAATAAAGGCAAATATTTGTCATCTTGGCTAGAGGAAAGAAAGACCTTTATAAGCAGTATCAAACTCAAGAAACAGAAACTAAAGATTCCTAGATTGGCCACAGAAACATTTCAAATGTGTGTACAAGGAAAATGTCAGGAAGCATGAAGAAAAGGCAAGTACAAAGTGAGAAAAGTATTTGGATCATGTTACAAAAAATAAGATACACAGTTAACAGTTATAGTCAATAAGAAAAAGAAACTATGGAAATAATGGACAAATGAATAATCCCTTCAAAAAGAAGCCACACACATGGCTGATAAATGCAGAAGACAAAACAAAACAGCCTTTTACCTCTCGAGTAACTTTCAGTAGTCACTTTTGTAAGTTTTTTGTCTGTTTGCTTATTTCTGACAATAATCTGTGTTCCTTCGATATGGGGAAAGCAGCTACCCTCAGTCTTTGCTGGGATGCAAGTCTGTGGAGGGTATAAATTGGTACAAGGGTTATGAAAGGTAATTTGGCAATAGGGACAAAAAGTTGAGGAATTTTCCATGTCCCATGGCTGAGTTCAATTTGTAAGAATTTATTATAAGGGAAAATCAATGTGCTTACAAATATGTTCATTACAGCATTATTTATAATACTGACAGATTGCAAAAAATAATGCCTAAAAATCAGGGGTTGGTTAAATAAGTGACTGGAACACTTTCTTTTTTGCAGAAGGATATGGAAAATATTAAGTGCTAAAAGTAGGTACAAAACCCTTTTTGCGAAAGATCATAAGATCAAAATATATGGGTAGTGTATATACATACTTAAAAGCGAGGTGGAAAAGATAAAAAATTAAGACAGAAAATTAAGACTAATTTTCATTTTTTTCTATCTTTCTGTATTTTAAATGATTAAAAAATTTTAATAGCCTTAGCCTTTTAAATACTGTGCTTGTAGGTAGCTGTCTATACCTGCACTTAAGTTACTCCAAAGCTGAATATAATTCCTTATATCAAGAATGAAGAACAGAAACCTCTTCTTGAAGCTCCGTTCCTCCCCAAACAATCAAGAGAGTCATATATAAAAACAAATTTAAGGGGGTGCAAGTGTAGTTCAGTGGTAGAATTCTCGCCTGCCCTGCAGGAGACCCGGGTTCGATTCCTGGTCCATGCACTTCCCTCAAAACAAACAAACAAACAAAAATTCAACAAATGGTGCTGCAATAACAGGATACTCACATGGAAAAAGAATGAAATGTGACCGCGCACGCATGCGCGCACACACACGCACACACAAAGAAAAAGCAAACGAATTCAGGAGTTTTCTTAGAGGGGAAAAAATACATTCAGTTCTCTGGAGTTGTAAATTAAAGACACAGACTGGAAGTCTATCGTTCTCTTGGCAGAGTTGGAGGGAGTAAGCAATTCTCGGCCCGAATTGCAGAGAAGGTGAACTTTCCTGGAAACCCACCCAGGGCGCAGAGCTTAGAGCATCCACAAAATTTCTCGGAAGCTTTATCTTTTATAAGAAGAAAAAATGACCATCCACATCAGACAGTTAACTATACAATGTTTTAAATAAATTCCCCCCAAACATAAGAGTTACCCCTCTCCCTTCCCCACCATCCGCCTCAGCCAACCACTTCCATTCTGGTAGGTGGGGCAGGGGGTACAAGCCCCATCTGGGGGGTGGGGTGTCAGGAAAGCTGGCCACTGCACTCTTTTGTTTGCAGATTCCAACCTTTTCGGTTGTCGGTTTTCTCATCTGGTTAAATAGGGAAAAAACCTTCTCAGGATATCCCACTGCATGTTTGAGAAGACCAGAAGGTAAGAATGGAAAAATTTTCAACTTATGTCCTACATTTGCATAACAGCATCCTCAGAGACAGCCCAGGAAAAAAGAAAATGAAGGAAAAAAGAGAATTAAGTTTTAAGTTTAGGGATGTTAGAAGGGAATCCTGTTGATTTAAATTCTAATGATGCGTTTCTTATTATTATGGTTACTAGCTGGTAAGAGGGTGGCAGACAGCGACACCTAGTGGTCATTTTAGTGTACTGCCCCCTGGGATATTTGATATACTGGAGCTCTTTTTGCAAAGCTGAGGAACATTTGGCGGGGGTCTAAAAGAAGCACCAAACATTCTTCCCTCTCTCCAACATATCCCAAACAAGCAGGTTAATTTGACACCCTGAAAACCAATATAGTTTAAATATTTCTTCAACCCATTTCTTCAGGGAAAGCATGAGCAATGGATTTTCAAATTTTCAATCAGCAAAGCATGGGTTTCTTTGTATTCCATATAAGGATTTATTCTATGCACTAATGAAACAGCATGCTTTATCTGGAGTTGTCTTCCATGTCAAATTCTTTCTTCCCTCACTATGGAATAATTTTAATTCACTTATTAAGGGAGGGGTAACTTACATGAATGGGCTTATTGAGTTTTATTGAAATTATGTTTTTAAAAATTTTAGGCTTCTAGTCAGCAAAACATCATGTGCCTTCTAACATATCCATTTTTGGAGCAATGTCATCTTCAATTGAGAATAATCCCAAAGAATTCATGTTTATTTGACACACAGGATTTTCAGATAATTAGGTTTTAGGAGAATTTGGCTCACTCAAAACCACAAGTCATTTGCAAAAGAGATTCCCCTTTGGCACTTTTTCTATAAAATACTGAATTAGGCAAGCAGTGACTATTGTGACTGGAGGACAGAGAAGCAATGCTTAGTTCTGCATGCATGCCTCATAATATGGCATGATCTTGGAGCCAAAATAGACTCCCAAAGCTACCTGGCAGGATCATTTTAATGAACGTCTGTGGCAACAGTCAAATCTGCTTGTCTGAACGTAATGGAAAATCCATTTCCACCCAGCAAGCACACATTTCACAGCCCAGCTGTCATTTCGTTATAAAAATCTTGAAAGAAATTACCTAACACTGCTGGCATTGAACCCTGTTCGGGTCTACATTCTATTTCAAATTCTGAATGCGAACCAGGTTTTGCAAAAGGAACTTCAGTCCCAGGGATGATTGCTTTGTAAACTATTTGACATTTTAAAGAATGAAATAACGCGGGGGAATTCTATTTAGCTTAATTTTCACACATTTATAAGTCAGAGATCTAAAAAATGTAGACGTCTGGGTTTTATGTTCTTGGTAGGCTTGGCGAGAAATGCGGCGCCATCACTGAGGTGCTCCCAAGGTGCTCCCAAGGGGCCAGGCTTCCCTGCTCTCAAAATCAGGGGGTTCCCCAAGGCTGCTTTCTCCCAGGGCTGGTTGGTCAATAGGTCCTTGAAGCCCACTGGGTTCTGGAGTGAGTCTGTTGCGCCCTGCTCCGGCTGCTGGCTTTCCTGGTTTCAGCTCTGTGCAGGCATCCCAGGCTCATCCTGGGTCAGGCTCTTGAACTAGGGGCCCCGAACCTCAGGCAATGCCATGGATAAATTCTTGGGGGCGGGGGTGGTTCTGTCAATCACTTATAAAATTAAAAAAAAAAAATTGCAGACGAAGCTCAAAGTTACCATGTTAGGTGAAATAAGCTGGATGCCAAAAGACAGATTATTTTATGATGTCACTGGTATGAAATAATTACAATATGCAAATTCATTGTCAGAAACGAGACTGCAGATTACCAGGGGCTGGGGTGGGGGGCGGGGAATGGGGAGCTAATGCTTAATTGGTACAGAGTTTCCATTTGGGGTGATGGGAAAGTTTTGGTAGTGGAGGCTGGTGATGGTAACACAACATTGTGAGTGTAATTAACACCACTGAATTGTGTACTTGAAAGAGGTTAAAATAGGAAATTTTATGTTGTATATATATATTTCCACGACAAAACAATACACATAGAACCGTATAACACAAAGAGTGTTCCCTAATGTAAACTATGGACTTTAATAAATAATATAATGATATTGGTTCATCAGTGGTAACAAATGTACCACACTAATGCAAAATGTTAATAATAGGGAAAACGGTGTATGTGTGTGGAGTACACGGGAAGTCTTCTTTCAGCATGACTTTTCTGTAAACCCACAACTGCTCTAAAAAATAAAGAGGAAAAAGATTGTACTTTCATGCCAAGATAATTAAAAAAAAAAAATTTAAACAAGCATGTTCTGGATTATCTGAATCCAGCTACTTCTGATTGTTACCAGACAAAGGCAGTGAATTACTCTGCCCGATGTGCTCAAATACCCAATTCCTGAGACGCTGGGGTTTGAAAGAGAGAAAAGTTTATTATTAGGTGCAAAGTGGGAGATCTGTTGGCCTGTTGGTCCCAAATCTCTCTCTCTGAACTGCTGTAATTCTGAAAGTTGTATAGAATTAAAAGATGGGCAGGTTTAGGATAATGAGCACAGTGGCCCCAGATGATTAATTAGAAGTGATCTAATTTTTGGGCATGAGCAGACTGATGACACGCCTAGCCACAGAATGTATTGTAAGAAAATGGGGGCCTTAATGTGATGATGGGTGTGATTTTTAGTATTATTAGGAGGCCTAGGTGACTTGTTAGTTAGAGTCTAAGTTACTGTGCATGTCAGGGGGGCCCACTTTGGTAAGATCCAGTCTCGGTTACTAAGATAACTTTGGACTTGGGGTGGGTTAGTTCTGGGCTGACCCAAGACCCTTCATTAATAAACACCAGGGGCTGTCTTTAGTGATTACAAGACTCCAATGTTGAAAAACTGGATAACTGATGACAAATGAAGGCTAGTCACAAGCTTTCTACAACCAGGGGCAGAAGGTAAAGGTTATATAATCATTCTCAGAGATCAAGGTACTTGGATTACAATCTAGAGATTTCAGGTATTTCCCTCTGTCTACTCCAATATACCGAAGGGCAAAAAGGAATAGCTATATAATGATTCAGCAATCAAAATCATCCCTTAGATCCTGATTTCTCGGTTACCTGATGACACATTTTAAGGGAGTAGGACAGAGGGTGCTTCGGCACTGGCTGGCCGTGTCCGCGTTGTGATGTCCCCACTTCCCAGCACAGCGACCCGGTGGCGCTCACCCCTGTGGGTGCCCTGAGCTGCAGACGGAGAGGGCTAACCGTTCCCCATCTGGGTGCCTGTGAGGTCGGAATGGGATTATTCCCATTTCAGCCCTGAATGGGTGTCCCATTAAGCAAGGACTCGATTTGTGGGTGCCATCTGGCTGACCCCACGGTTGTCCATGGCTCATGAGAAAAGAGTCACAGGTGGATTTAAGAGAAGAAATGCTGTATGCAGCCGCCGAGTGGTATCATGGTGTGCTGAGTAAATGTACCTTTCGGAGTAGCTGAAATACAAAAAAGTGGTGTGACAATAGTATTATCCCACCAGGCAGGCTGAACGACGCACGTAAGGGCTGGGGACGGGCTGATTGTGAGCTGCAGGTTTTTCTCAGAGAAACCTCATTATCCCAGCAGATGAGTGTTGCTGATATGTTTTGTAGGTTTGGTCGTTTTGTTTGCATTTGTTTGTTTGGCTTTTATGTATATTTGATTTGTTTGGCTTTTATGTGAGAGCGATAAGCACAAGTTCATGCCTAGTTTGGACGTATTTAGGTAATTATCTATAATTATATTATAATTATCTATAAAAATAATTTCACTCAATGCTGTCCTTTAAAAAGTGTTCATAGGTTTTGTTTTGCTCTCAAGTTTGAGCAGCTCTGCCCTGGGCCTTTTCCACTGGGGTCCAGGTGGAGGGACATGGAATGACTCCCCTCTCTGCCCAGCCATCCTGAGCCACCGTGAGTGCTGGGACTTTCCAGCTCCGGGAGTTGTGAGCCACAGCCGCGTCCACCAGCAGCCAATCTCAAGGACAAGGACAGCTGAGCAGCTGTTGGCCACCAACCAAAGCCCCCAGGATGCAGCTTCTCCAATTCACCCCACTTCTAAAGCGTGGAGGGTGGGGTTACTGGGCAAGCCAGTCGGCCTGGGCCTCTTCATCTTGTTTTTCAGCATCTCTACCTTTGCATTCAGGGTCTTTGCGATTTGTGGGATAAATGTCCTGTGACTTATGTCACCTAAATGTCAGTGAGGGTGGCAGGCTTGGTGAGGTCGAGATGCGATTAATTCAAACCTCCTACGCCTCCCATACTTCTCTCTGGAAAAGTCCGGTGCCTTGTCCACGTTTCTGTGAATTTCTCACTCATTTGGGTTGTGCTAAATTCCTGTCTGTTACGGAAAGCATATGTTCCCTTCTTACTTTTACCGCCACTCTGGCCTCTACCTCTTTCCCCTCACTTCCACCCAAACCCACAAGGCCTTTGTCTGTACAGCAGATTTCTCTGAAGGTTTAGGGACATTTTTCCAGAGGGGGTAAAAATGAGGGGAAAGGAGAGGGCTTACTTCACGGCAACACAAATGACTTAAAGTTAAATGTTGGTACCTCTGGTCTCTAAAATCCTTCAGCCACACTACTGTGTTACTTTACATTCACCCCTCCTCTCTCCCCTTCCTCCCTCCTTCCACACCCAAATTTCTAATCCTTTCTAGAACTGTTCCACCGTCTCTTTTTCAGTCTTGTCTTCCGAGCCTCACCTCCCCCCCCAGCAGTCTTCTCTCTGTGGTGCATCCCATCGTCAGGAGCCCAGGCGATGCGCTGGGTCTCATCACTGCGCTTAGCCAAGCCGCTCACTTTAGGGTAAACTCAGTTCGGGCTGACAAAGCACTTGGACAAACAGAGGAGAGTCTCAGGGAATCTGAGGAAGGCCTGAGCAGCCCAGCCTGGGAAGGCTCGGGGTATTGCTGGCCTCTGGGAACAGCTAACCAGGGACCCAAACCCCATCAATACCTGACTCTGGACTTTGGTGAGCTAAAAGTTCCAGAAATTGGAAGAAATTCTGCCTCAAAACTACACCCTCCACTCCTTCTTGAGCTTCCAGTCTAAGGAATTTGGACTCAAGACTTCAGCATCACTTCTGCTGAATTTCCCAACTCTGACCTGTCCTACTGAATTTGGGCTTTCCAGCTCCCATGATTGCATGAGTCAATTCCTTATAATAAACTTCTAGATAACACACACACACACACACACACACACACACACACACATACACATCTTGTTGGTTTTGTCCCTTTGGTGAACCCGACTGACACACAAGGTAGCAGGGCTGTTCTGTTACTGCTAACAGAAGGCAAGGGAGGGAAGTTTCTGGAAGAAGGGTCAACGCTGAGCAGGTGACCAGAGGTGTGTCTGAATTTCTGAGCAGAGAACTATGGTCTGACCTCATCTGTACTCGGGGAAAACCACGCATGAAATACTACAGTTTTTTAACCTTTTATTCATAAAAACAAATTTGCAACAATTTATTAAAAATTGATACCATGCAGTGGGGGTGGTGGGTGGTGGGGTATGGAGAAATTCTTCATTTACACTGGATTCTGGCAGTTCCGGTCTAATTGAAAGCATTTGTGCACTCCCGTCATTGGAAAATGCCTTCAGGCCAGAGCCTCTCCAGCAATGCGGGGTGTGGTTGCAGTGTAGAAAAGAACAGAACCGTTAAGTAGCTAGAGTCACTTCTGTGGGTCTTGTTATTTGCAGGGAATTTAACAACAACAACAAAAAAAAATGGGTGAACCTACAGCATCATTAAGACAGAGAATGTACTTCGTGGGTTAACCTAGAAGACTGCACGCTCAGAAGTCACAAAGGGTTACACACGCACACTCATCTCCGACAGGCCAATATTTGTGTGTGTGTGTGGTGGTGTTTTTTTTTCCTGCTATGCTGGAATAATATTTCTACAGGTATTGTGTGTGTTTGTGCGTGTGTGTGTGGTGTGTATACATTATGTACAATTCATTGTCTCTCTCTCTCTTTGAAAAATTAATGTGGTCCTTTAAATTCAGTCTGGTTTGGGTGAAATCAAGAAAGCATGTAAATACTGCTTAGCCACAGTGAGTGCCGACACTGACTTAGTACCTAAACAGAGAAGGACTTCGACGTGACCTGTGATGGGGTAACATTTCTGTTTTCTCCCCTAAAAGCTACAGTACCTCCGGCACCTCTCTCCGGGGGGTGGGGAGGGGCAGGCGGTCCTGCGGGAACGGGGGCGTCGGGGAATGGTGGTGACGCTGGGACTCCCGAGGGTCCTTCCGTCGAAGCCCGGTGGTGGCCGCGGCGGGTCCCCGGCCGCCGTGGCTCTGGGAGGAGATTATTGCCTGCCTGGTGCAGCTGCCGTAGGGTCTCTCCGGGGACTGGCCCCGGGCCCCGCGCCCGCCGAGGACGGCGAAGCCATCTGGGAAGGTCGGAGGGGTCACCGGGGGCCTCGCTCGGGCCGGCCGAGCCGGGGAGCTTCTCTGGGCCCCCCGACCCCCCCCCACCTGTCGCCAGGCCAGAAGGTCGTGGTGTGGCTCCACCTCACGGGTCAGGGCCGCTGTGCCGTTTGGTAACAAGCTCTCCTAGACCAGGTCAAGTTCAGCTCTTCAGAGGGACCCTGTGAGGTAGGCAAGGGTGGGTGTTGTTTCAACCCCATTTCGTTAGACAGGGGAAACTGAGGCTCGGGGAGGTGCTCGTGACTTGCCCAGGGTCACGCGGGGAGTCCGCGGGTTGAGGGGGGATGGGGCAGGTGAGGACCCGGGCCCAGGGCCTGAGGGACCCCCAGGCAGGTGCCCTGTCAGAAGAGCGGTCTCAGGAGGGGACGCCCCGCTGGCCTGCCGGGTGGAAGACTGTCGCCAACTCTCGCCCCTGTGCCTGCGGGCGGGATGGGGGGCCGGAGGCCGAATGCCCCTGGTTCACTTTGGTCAGAAACAAAGTCAGTGGAAAAAAAAAAAAAAAGCCCAGCCAGCCCTTGGGCCCTGACGGGAGAGG
>PVIY010002160.1:11770-108300 GCA_004026745.1 Myrmecophaga tridactyla
TGTCTGCAGAGTGACATGCCCTAAATCCCCACGGTCCCGGAACGGGTGTTATTGTGTGAATGTGTGGCGGTCATCAGGACGACAAGCATCCCCCTCGGGGACGGAGGGCGCTCGGGCCTGCCCTCCCACCCGGGGCTGTGCCCCAAGGCCGGTCCTGCGGGCTCTGTTGTTCTAGGAAGGCTGGGGTTGCCTGGACCTGGCTGCCCTGCCCAGCTCCCCGACCCCGGCAGGGAGATGGGCCCGCCTAGGGGTTGGCAGCCAGGGTCGTATGTGCAGAGTGGCAGACGAGGTTTCTCCAGAAGCCCCTTGCCTCTTCCCCAGGCCGCTGCGGGCCACTCTGTGACGCCCAGCTGGAGTTCCAATGCCTCTCTCTTGGTCCAGAATGTTTTTTTGTGTGTGTGCAAGTCTCAAATATCCCAGCTCCTCCTTGCTTGCAGACATCAAAGGAGAAGTCATTTCCATTCCTCATCTTTGTGAAAGGTTGAAACCTCCACAAATAAGGCTCGAGGTCAGGTGCCAAGCGCCCCGTCCTGTGCACCCAAGTTCCCTCCGAGCCGTCGTGCGAGGCCCGCCGTGGCGCCGGCTCCTCGGTGCAGAGCTGGCAGTGCTCCCGCAGCCGCTGCTCCTGCCCGGTTTGGTTCCGTCCCGGGGGAGGCCCCGGCCCCAGGCCTCCCACCCTCACAGGCCCGAGACCATGACTCGGAAGGAGGGCGGCACGTGTCTGTGGCGGGGGCTGGCGGTGGGGCTGACGCAGGGGCTGGCGCAGCTGGCATCCACCCCTCCGATGGACGGGAGGTAGGCGTGGTGCAGGATGGGGAGCTGCAGGGACAGCCGGCGCTGGATGCTGGGGCGGGAAAGAAAGAGAAAGGGAGGGAGGGCTGTTAGCCAAGGCTTTTGGCCACTTGCCAGAAAGTTCCCTGACTCTCCCCGTCCAGCAGAGCTGATGGCGGACGCAGGCTTTTCCCTGAAGCCACGAGCTGTCCATCCACCCATCTACCAGCTCAGCCAGCCAGCTGTAAGGACGGCCTCCATGCGGCGTCCCTGCTCTAGGAGTAGCCAGGGGACAACAGTAAACAAGATGATGTCGCCTTGAACTTCTAGTCCACGATTAGGAGGCAATTATCCTGTCACAGTAAGGTGAGAAGAAGACCTAGCCCTGATCACAGGACTTTGTTGCAAACAAAGACAGTTCTCGTCTGTGCTGTCCTCACCTGGCTTTCAGACCCACCCCTGTGAGGCTCCATGGCTGCTTCAGTTCCCCTCCCAGGCCCCCGCCTTGCTCTGGACCTCACTCCTTCTGGCCCAGCCGATGCCAGCGAGTCCCGTCTTCTGGCTTCCTGGCTCATGGTATTAGCTTCTCAACACTAGAAAAGCCCTTCGGTGGCTTCCCATGGCCTATCCTTAGGAAAGAGGATGTGGTATGCAGGACTCTAATATCCGACACTTGCCAAATTTTCTAGGTGACTCACCCACTGCTCCCGTACCCCAAACCCTATCTTATGGTGGCTAGTCTCCCCTAAAACGGCTCACAGGCCTTCTGCACCCTTGCATAGGCTGTTTTCCCTCCATGGAGTTTCTCTTTCACTATTTCCCACTCTGGTGAATGGCTTTTCCTTCAAGTTTCAGTTTCAATGTCACCTTCTTGGGGCCTACGCCCTCAAGGTGAGCCCCTGACCCCTCTAAACCCCCGGGACTTTTGGAAAATACCCAGACCTGAAAGCAGGACATACCGGAGGCAGGGCTGGGGCCAGGGAGGTTTTGCACATGGCCAGGCAGTGAGAGGCAGCCACCACAACCCCGCTCCTGGTCGACCCGTGCCACCCCCCACCTTCTCATCACGCCCCTAAGTCCCCGTTGGTGTGGGGCAGGCCGCCTTGCGGGCGTGGTCTCCAGCCAGTGCTCTCCTGTTGGGCTCCACGAAGCACCCAGCGCCCTGCACCCAGAAGCTGCATTTGCCAAGGGCAGGAACCATGCCCTTCCACCTCTTCATCCTTCCAGGGCCTGGTCATTTAGGTGCAAGAAACTCAGATCTTTAGGGAAACTCTACGAGGTGGGAAGAGAGGTACTGCTACCCCCTTTACACCGATAAGGGTGTGGGGCAGCGTTTATGGTACTTGCTTTTGGAAAGAGAGGCTGGGACTCTTGCTCCTTCTATTAAACCACCTCATTTTGTGGTGGGGGCAAGTCAGTTCCTGGGGCTGCCCCACCCCAATAGCGTGCCCTGGAGCTCAGGGCACCAAGGGGACCTGCGAGGGATGGGAATAGGTGAGCTGCTGTCCTCAAGGACTTGCTGACCAGGGGGGCTTCTCCCCAGGGTCAACCTGGCTGGGTTGGGGTGGCCAGTTGTTTGGTCAAACCCTGGCTGAGATGTTGCTGTGAAGGCATTTTGTAGGTAGAATTATAGCATCAACAATCTGGTGACATTAAGTGCATGAGACGGCCCTCGTAATGTGGGTGGGTTCATCCAATTCGGTGATGGCCTTGACAGCAAAAGCTGAGGTGTCCCGGAGTAAAAGAAATCCTACCGCAGGACTGCAGTGTCAACTCCTGCCGGCTGCCCTGTGGATTTGGACTTGTCAGTTCTCACAGTTGTGTGAGCCAATAAATCTCTCTCTCTCTCTCTGTTTTGGGTACTGGTTCTGCTTTTCTGGAGAACTCTGATTGATACACCCTTTAGCCGCCTTCCCTGCTTTATTTTTCTCCAAAGCATTTAACATCATTTAATATACCAGATGCTTAGCCTTTTTATTAAGTTATTATTTCACCAGACGAATGCCTGGAACTCCACGGGGGGAGTTTTGTCTGTATTCTTCACTGCTGTGACCACAGCACAACTAACAGGTCTCAGTAAATCACTGTCAAATAGAGCATCCAGCAAAGTTACATTTTATCCATAACAAAAGCAGCATGTACAGCAGTGCGAACGTGACGTGGGGCACACCTGAGTTCCAATCCTGCCTCCTGCACTTAGTGTCTGGGAGAGCTTTGACAAGTCTCTTCCCCTGTTTGATTATTAGTTGTGTCATCTGTCAAAGAAGCATTGCAATTTCACCCACATCACAAGATTGCCGCGATGCTCTACTAAAATAATGGATGTGAAAATACAGTGTAGACTGCAAACTGCTGGGCAGGAGAGACCTACTCTTAGGTAACGGCCCTCAGGGAACCGGTACTTACTGTTCTGGGGAGTTGATATCTTCTATGGGGTCTTTGCAGGTCCGAGAGGGCTCTGTTGCATTCCACTGTAGCTGGGGATTTTGATTTTTTAAAACGGCCTTTCCCCCATCTGAATGCAAAACAATGAGATCACAAACGATATCATTGCACATTCTATAACGTAATATTTAATATATATTTTTTTAATTTAATAAAAATAAATCACCACACAATCTTCTTCCCAGGATGTTGCCCAAGGAGAAAGAATGCAAACAAACAAATCATCCCTTTGTGTTCTTCAAGTCTCTACAGCCACTCTCTTAGGATCTAAGCTCTGAGCTGAGAGCTGCCTGCCTGGGGGCAGGGAGAGGGGGAAGGGGCCTCTGTGGGGATACAAGAGAAATGCAGGCAAGGCGGGTGTATTGGTGGGGAGGAGGAGAGAGTGGGAAATCAAGTTTACTGACACAGGCAACAACAGGTAGAAATGAGAACTTCATATATTAAGGCCTTTTTCACTGGTGCACAGGAATGTAATGACAGGAAAAATCAGACCAAGGTATATTTTCCATAAGATTGGCAAAGATGACAAAAAATAATAGCCAGTGAAGTGTTGGGGTGGGGGCATAAATAAGCACCTTTCTCGGGGGAGGGGGGACTGTAAATACATAAAAACATGCGCGGCAGATTAAGTTATGTATCCCAGAGGAAAAATCATGTTCTTAATCTGAATCCATCCTGTGGGGGTGAGTGCATTTGCACACGGGACAAGGTCTGAAGATGTCTTTGGTTATGGTGTGGCTGAGCTGAACCAGGGTGGGTCGGCCCCCATCACAGAGGCCTTTTAGGGAATAGCCACGGAGAGGAGCCAGAAAGTTGGGAGGCAACTGTGATGGTTAAGTTGACAAACTTGGCCAGTTTATGGTGTCCAGCTGTTGGGTCAAGAAGTACTGATCTGACTGTTACTATGAGGTCATGCTAAGGATTTAAATCATTAGTAAGCTGATTGCATCTGTGCTGGCTTGAAACTGTTATGTACCTCAGAAAAGCCATGCTCTTTTAATCCTAATCCAATTTGTGGGGACAGCCATTGTCCTTTTTTTTTCATTTTTAAACAGTTTTATTAGCACATCATACAATGCAACCTAAATAAACAGACATGCCTTTGTCACCATAATCTCTATGAAGACATTACCTCTTCTTCTGCAAAGAATCCATACCCCTCCCCCACCCCCACCCCCGGCCTGCCGACATTTAGTTTTGGCATAATGCTACATTCAGTGGAAGCATATTACAATGCTACTGCTGACTGCAGACCCTAGCTTGCAGTGACTGTACTTTTACCTGTATACCATCCCATTGTCAACACTTGCAATGTTGACATTCGTTTTCCCTCATGCAAAAACACTCTTATATTTGCACATTGAATCACCATCAATGTCCACTCTAGGCATTCTTAAGTTATACCATCTCAATCTTTATCCTCTATCTTTCCTTCTGGTGTTATATGTGCCCCAGCCCTTCTCCGTTGACTATACTCACATTCAGCTTCATTCAGTGTACTTATTATTATTGTGCTACAACCAGGTAGGCTTGTGCTATCCGTTCCGAATTTTTACAATCAGTCCTGTTGCACAATCTGTGTTCCTTCAGCACCAAATGCCCAAACTCTACCCTATTTCTATTTTCTGATAATCTGTGTTCATAACTTTAACTCTCTATGTTTACTCATTATTGTTAGTTCATACAGTATTTGTCCTTTTTTTTCTGGCTAATTTCAACTCAGTATAAGGTTCTCAAGGCTCACTGATGTTGTAACTTGCTTCATGACTTCATTCTTGCAGCTGTGTAATGTTCCATAGTATGTATATACCAGAGTTTGTTTAGTCACTGGTCCATTAATGGACATTTGGGCTGTTTCCATCTTTTGGCAATCAAAATAATGCTGCTACAAATATTGATGTGCAAATGTCTGTTTGTGTCCTTGCCTTCAGTTCCTCTGAATATAAAACTAGTAACGGGATTGCTAGATCATATGGCATTTCTATATTTAGCTTCCTGAAGAACAGTCAAACTGCCTTCCAGAGTGGTTGTACTATTTTACATTCCCAGCAACAATGGATAAGTGTGTCTCTTTCTCCATATCCTCTCCAGCATTTGTCGTTTTCTGCTTTTTTGATAGTGGACATTCTAGTGGGTGTGAGGATAATTCGTTGTGGTTTTGATTTACATTTCCCTAATAGCCAGTGAAGTTGAGCATCTTTTCATGTGCCTTTTAGCCATTTGTATTTACTCTTCTGAAAAATGTCTGTTCATGTCTTTTGCCCGTTTTTTAACTGGGTTGCTTGTCATTTTGTTGTTGAGTTGAAGAATCTCTATATATATTCTGAATACTAAACTCTTATCTCTGTTAGGTGGTTTCCAAATATTGTCTCCCATTGCATAGGCTGCCGTTTAACTTTCCTGACAAAGTTCTTTGATGCACAAAAGTGTTTAATTTTGAGGAGATCCCATTCATTTCTTTTTTTCATTGCTCATGCTTTGAGTGTAAGGTCTAGGAAACCACCTCCTATTACAAATATATTTCCCTACATTTTCTTATAAAAATTTTATGGTATTAGCACTAATGTTTATCATTGGAGGGTGGGACCTCTTGATTAGTTGTTACCATGGAGATGTGGTTGTGACCTTTTGGTTAGATCGAGATGTGACCTCACCCATTCAATGTGGGTCTTAATTAGTCTTAAAGGAGCCGACAGGGAAAGCAGTGAGTTCAGATGCTTGGAGACAGAAGAAGCTCAGGGAGGAGGCTACTGGAACCAAGAGCAATGAAACCCGGGAACAAAGGGCCAGCAGATGTTGCTATATGCCTTCCTATGTGACAGAGAAACCATGAATGCTGTCTTTCTTCCAAGCAGGTATCCTCTTATTGGTGCCTTAGTTTGGACATTTTCACAACCTTAGAACCGTAACTTTAATTTAATAAATCTCCTTTATAAAAGTCAGTCAATTCTGGTATATTACATTCCAGTAGTTTCAGCAAACCAAAACAGCATCTATGGCTGACTGCATCTACAATCATCAAAGGAAATTGTCTTCAGGAATGAGAGACATCTCATCCAATCAGTTGATGGTTTTAAAAGGAGAAGTGATAGGGGATGCAAGGGTAGTTCAGTGGTAGAATTCTCATCTGCCACGTGGGAAATCCGAGTTCGATTCCCAGCCCATGCGCTTCCCAAACAAACAAATGAAGAACCAAAAAAAAAAAAAAAAATTTCAACAAATGCTGCTGCAATGAGGGGATAATCACATGGAAAAAGAATGAAATATGCCCCCTGCCATACAGCATACAAAGAATAAAATAAAAGAAGAAGAAGTGATGATTTCAGCAGTCAGAAGAAAGAATTTCCATCTCTATTTTAGCCTGCCAGCTTCTCCTGGGGAATTCACTGACAACTTGTTCTCAGCTTGTGGGGCGCTCTACAGAATTTGGACTTTTGCATTCTCACAGTCATGTAAGACAAGTCTTATAAAAGGCTCATGGTCTCCTGTCAGTTCTGTTTCCCTAGAGAACTCTGACTAATACATCAATGAATCTAGAAGAGAAAGGAGAGGACATCGCCACGTGATGGGAAAGCCAAGGGACCCAAGGATTTTCAGCCACCAAAATGCTACCAATCCTAGGAGGAAGCAAGATTTTCAGGATCTGAAACCAAGAAGCCAGTAATTTCCTGTTGTGTAGCCAACCCATTGTATCGTATCTGTCATAGCGGCTGGGAAACTATGACAACATGCACAACTTTAACCCAGAAATTCTACCTCTGGAAATTATCCTAAGGAAATAATTATGGATGTGTGCAAAGATTGAACAATAAAGATGTTCAAATCATCACTGTTTACAATATCAAAAAGTTGGACCTAATCGGAATATGTGCAATAATAATGTATTAGTTACCTACATGATAGGGACCTCCATTCAAAGGGATATTGATGTGCTGCAGACCCCTCCGGGAGTTTAAAAGAAACTTAAATTGCTGGCCCCCACCCCAGAGATATGGACTCATTTGGTCTGGGGAAGGGCAGTGGTGATTTATTTTTTTGCTGCAGTGGGAAACCTTACATATATGTCATTTTGCATCGATATGAGTATATCCATAGAATAAATTCCTAAAGTGAAATTTCTCAGTCAGAAGGTATGTGCAGGTGGGACTTTCACAGATATTGCCAAATATTATCTGTGGAGGGCTCCAACCAGCAATGCTTAAGAATGCCTGTTTCCCCACACTCTCAGCAACTTTTTTTTTTTTTAAAAGGGGAATTTAATAAGTTCAAGCTAACAGTTTTTAGGCTGTGGAAATGTCACAATTAAAGCAAGTCTATAGAAATGTGTGATCTAAGGCATCCAGGGAAAGATACCTTGATTCAGGAAGGCCGATGACGTTCAGGGTTTCTCTCTCAAGTGGAAAGGCACATGGCAAACACGGTCAGTTTCTGTCTCGGCTGGAAGCGCACATGGTGAACACAGTGTCATCTGCTAGCTTCCTCTCCAGCTCCCTGGCAAGCATTTTCCTTCTTCATCTCCAAAAGTTACTGGCTGTGGACTTTCTGCTTCGTGGTTTTGCGGCATTCTGTGTTGTGGCTTTCTTGTGGCTCTGTTGTTCTGCTCTGCTCTCTCTGAATCTCCAAAGTGTTTCCTCTTTTATAGGATTTCAGTAAATTAATCAAGACCCACCTTGAATGGGTGGAGGCATGACTCCATCTAATCCAGTTTAACAGCCACTATTAATTGAGCCACATCTCCAGGGAGATAATCTAATCAAAGTTTCAAACATACAGTGCCGAGTAGGAATTAGAAGAAACAACTGCCTTTACAAAATGGGATTAGGATTAAACCATGGCTTTTCTAGGATACATACATCTTTTCAAATCGCACACCATCCTATAGGATAAAGCTAAGTATATACATACACACATACGTATATGTATGTATTGTGACTTAAGATGGGGACGCAGCTGTTCATTGGATAGAGCATGAGTAGGTGCACATCTTAGGTTTACCACTCACCATATCATTTTTTTTCATTTTAACATTTGTTCCCCCTATTTTTAATTTTTATTCCATATATTCTACTCGTCTGTTGACAAGGCAGATAAAAGGAGCATCAGACACAAGGTTTTCACAATCACACAGTCACATTGTGAAAGCTATATCATTATACAATCATCTTCAAGAAACATGGCTACTGGAACACAGCTCTACATTTTCAGGCAGTTCCCTCCAGCCTCGCCACTACATCTTGACTAAGAAGGTGATATCTATTTAATGTGGAAGAGTAACCTCCAGGATAACCTCTCCAATCTGTTTGGAATCTCTCAGCCACTGACACTTTGTCTCATTTCACTCTTCCCCTTTTGGTTGAGGAGGTTTTCTCAATCCTCTCAGCAACTTTTTAATCTTTACTCTTTTCCAGTCTTAGAGGTGGAAATGGTCTCTCATTGTCACTTTAACTTGTATTTTAAAAATCAGGAGTGCTAGAGCACCTTTTCATAACCTTAAAAGCCATTTGTATTTCCTTTTATGCAAATGCCCTTTTCATTTCTACTGCCCACTTTTCCTTTGGGTTTGGTTTTTTCTTATTAATTTGTATATTCTTAAACATAATTCATAAGTAATTTCCTATAGTTTCTTTTTATGTATGAGGGAATAAGCCCATTAGCTGAGATAATTTTTTCTTGACCTTTTTTTTTCTGGCTGTGCTTATGATGGTTTTGCACTGCAAAACTAATTTTTTTGTAGTTAAATCCATCAATTTTTTCTTTTATGGCATCTGTGTTTTATACACAATAAACTCTCTTGAGATCATTTTCTGAGAGATTATTTTTCAAAAGCAGTGTCACTACAGTTGAGAAGATGGATTTCTAGTCACCCTTTTGATATATCTGACATTAACTTTTTTCTGGTCCTAATCCTTGCAGATAAGACTCATCATAATCCAGGATCACCAGACGATCTGGTTGCAGAGAATAAAACCAAAAGCGTTTTCACTTAGACACTGTGAGAACACTTCTGTAGATTCTTTACCAGAATGATAATTTGGACTTTTGGAATTGTTGCAGTGGCTCCATGCAAGGATCATAAAACTTTCTCCCTTGGAATGACAGTGGTCATTTTTGCCACTATTTTTTCAGTATTATTGAGGTAATAGTCTATCGTGAAGTAGGCCAGAGGTCTGAGGAACCCACCACCACCAGGCTAGAAGAACTGGAGGCTTAGAATTACCCAGGATCAACTGGTGGCACTCACAGTCACTGCCTGACAAAAACTGCATATGAACTTTTGGGCCATTGGGCCTTTCATAGTCTCTCGAGTAACTGTAAATAGAGATAAACTCTGGCTTCTAAAACTTGCTTTTGGAACGTTCTCGTGCCCTCTTGTCTCTGAAATCTCTTTCTTCCCATAGTCCTTCTCTCTCACGTTCATGCGGATGACTCAACCAGCTTCCTCTACCCTGTTGCGGCAACATCCAATCTCCTTGCTCTCTTCCCACCATCTCTGCAACTCTAGCTGCTGCCTCTCACTCTGGATCCTCATGACTATTCCTGCAGATTTTATTTTTATTGAGTATATTCACACACCATACAATCCATCCAAAGAATACCATCAATGACTCATGGTATCATCACATAGTGGCCCATTCATCACCATAACCAATTTTAGAACATCTTCATTACTCCAAAAGGAACAATAAAAAACAAAAATATAAAACAAAACCCCAAACATCCCATACCCCTTATCCCTGCCCCCCACTGCTGACCCCTGGTACTGGTGTGGTATACTTGTTACTATTGATGAAAGAATACTAAAATATTACTATTAACTAGTACATAGTTTGCAATAGGTACATTTTTTCCTATATACCATGGTGCCAGCTTGAATCTGTTGTGTATTCCAGAAAAGCCAACTTTTTAAATCCTCATTCAATACTGCTGGGTGGGATATTTTTTATTGTTTCTAGGGAGATGTGCAATTGTGGGAGGTTACTTTTGATTAAATGGTTTCCATGGAGATGTGTCTCCAACTATTCAAGATGGGGTTGCTTACTGGAGCCCTTTAAGAGGAAACCATTTAGGAAAAAGCTTTGGAGCCACCAGAACTGACAGTGCCAAAAGAGTGGACAGAGCCTGGGAGAGCTGTTGAAGAAGCCTGGAGAGAAAGCTAGCAGACATTTCCAGGTGCCTTTCCAGCTGAGAGAGAAACCCTGAATGTCATTGGCCTTCTTGAACCAAGATGTCTTTCCCTGGATGCCTTAATTTGGAAATTTTTATAGCATTGCCTTAATTTGGACATTTTCATGGCCTTAGAACTGTAAACCTGCAACTCAATAAATTCCCCATTTCTAGTATATCACATTCTGTCAGCTTGCAAACCAGAACAACCACTTTATAATTAACTCTTTGTAAACACGCTGTACATTTGTTTTGGTTCATGAAATAACTTATTTGCACGGTAGAGTTAATCACAGTCACTGTCTACTACAAGGTTCACTGTGTTGTATATTCCCATATTTTAACCTCTGGCTTTCCTTCTGGTGACATACCTGACTCTAATCATCCCCTTTCAACTACATCCACACACAACTCAGCACTGTTGCTTATACTCATAATAACATGCCACCATCAACTCTGTCCATTTCCACACGTTTAAGTTCAACCTAGTTTAAAAGTCTGCACATCTTATGCAGCCGCTCCCCTTTCTCTAGTCTCCTTCTATCTCCTGGTGACCTATATTTTAGATTTTTCACTCAGCATAATGTCTTCAAGGTTCATCTTTGTTGTCATTCCTTCTTACTGCTGAATAATATTCCGTCATATGTATATACCACATTCTGCTTACCATTCATCAGTTGATGGAGTCTTGGGTTGTTTCCATGTCTCGGCAATCATGAATGATGCCGCTATGAGTATTGGTGTGCAGGTGTCTGTTCACGTCACTGCTTTCAGATCTTCTGGGTATATACCGAGCAGTGGGATTGCTGGATTGTAAGGCAACTCTATATTTAGTTTTCTAAGGAACACCAAACCATCTTACACAGTGGCTGTGACATTTTACATTCCCACCAGCTTCAAATGAGTGTTCTAATTTCTCTATGTCCTCTCTAACACATGTAATTTCCTATTTGTTTAATAGCAGCCATTCCAGTGGGTGTGAAATGATAACTCATTGTGGTTTTGATCTGCATTTTCCTAATAACTAGTGAAGCTGAGCATCTTTTCATGTGCTTTTTAGCCATGTCTATTCACATCTGTGCCAGTTTGAAACTATTATGTACCTCAGAAAAGCCATGTTTTTTTTAATTTTGCGGGGCAGCTGTTTCTTTCAATCCTGATTCAATATTGTAGGGCAGAATCTTTTGATTAGATTATCTCTACAGAGATGTGGTATGTCCAATTGATTAGATGGAGACGTGACTCCACCAATTTAAGGTGAAGTCTTGATTAGTTTACTTGAGTCCTTTAAAAGGGGAAATGTTTGGAGAAACTTCAGATGCAGATGCTTGGAGAATAGCTGCTTCAGAGCTGATAGAAACAGATGTTTGGAGGTGTGTGGAGTGCCAACAGAGAGAGCAGATGCCTAGACGTGGGTGGAGCCCAGCAGATGTTGCCGTGAGCCTTCCCATGAGATGCTAAGCAAGCTGGAACCCAGAGTTGTGTCTTGGAGGAGCTAAGTGAAGGCCCACAGATACTTAGAGAGGAAACCACTGGAAGATGGAATCAACTGAACTTGGGACAAGGACGAGCAGACACCAGCCACGTGCCTTCTCAGCTGACAGAGGCTCTCCAGACAGTATTAGCTTTTCTTGAGTGAAGGTAACCTCTTGTTGGTGCCTTAATTTGGACATTCTGATAGTCTAGAACTACAAACTTGTAACTTATAAAATTCCCTTTTTAAAAGTCATTCCATTTCTGGTATATTGCTTTCTGGTAGCATTAGCTAACCAATACAATGTCTTTTACTCATTTTCAAATTAGGTTGTTTGTCTTTTCATTGTTGAATTGTACGATTTCCTTATATATTCTGGATATCAAACCCTTGTCAGATACGTGGTTTCCAAGTTTTTACTCCCATTGAGTTGGCTGCCTCTTTACTCTTTTGACAAAGTCCTTTGAAGCACAGAAGTGTTCAGTTTTGAGCAGGTTCCATTTATTTATTTTTTTCTTTCATTGCTTGTGCTTTGGGTATAAGTTTGGAGAAGCTACCTGCTATCACTACATCTTGAAGATTTTCCCCATCCTTTCTTCTAGGAGTTTTACGGTACTGGCTCTTACATTTAGGTCTTGATCTATTTTTTAAAAATATTTCTATGTATCTTTTTTGTTAACCTTTTAAAATTGTATAATATAACATATATACAAAGCAAAGAAAGAAAAAAAGCAGTAGTTTTCAAAGCACTCTTCAACAAGTAGTTACAGGACAAAGATCCCAGAGTTTGTCATGGGTGGTATACCATATGAACCTCTCAGGTTTTTCCTTGTAACTGCTCCAGAATAAGGAGGCTAGAAGGCATAACTATTTTTTTTTATCATCACAATCAACTTTTTCTTTTTTGTGAAAAATAACATATATACAAAAAAACCAATAAATTTCAAAGCACAGCACCACAATCAGTTGTAGCACATATTTTAGAGTTTGGCATGGGCTACAATTCCACAATTTTAGGTTTTTACTTCTAGCTGTTCTAAGATACTGGAGGCTAAAAGAGATACCAATTTAATGATTCAGCAATCATAGTCATTTGTCAAATCCTATCTTCTCTGTATAACCCCACTGTGCTGGTTTGAAAGGAAGTATGCCCCCTAAGAAAAGCCATGTTTTAATATAAATCCCATTTCATAAAGGTAGAATAATCACTACTCAATACTGTATATTTGAAACTGTAATGAGATCATCTCCCTGGTTGATGTGATTTAGTCAAGAATGGTTGTTAAACTGGATTAGGGGATGACATGTCTCCACCTATTTGGGTGGATCTTGATTGGTTTACTGGAGTCCTATAAAAGAGGAAACATTTTGGAGAGAGAGATTCAGAGAGAGCAGAACGATGTAGCCATGAGATGCAGAGAGTCCACGAGCCAGCAACCTTTGGAGATGAAGAAGGAAAATGCCTCCCGGGGAGCTTCATGAAAAAGGAAGCCAGGAGAGTAAGTTAGCAGATGACGCTGTGTTCGCCATGTGCCCTTCCAGCTGAGAGAGAAGCCCTGACTGTGTTCACCATATGCCTTTTCACTTGAGAGAGAGACCCTGAACTTCATTGGCCTTCTTGAACCAAGGTATCTTTCTCTGGATGCCTTAAATTGGACATTTCTATAGACTTGTTTTAACTGGGACATTTTCTTGGCCTTAGAACTGTAAACTAGCAACTCATTAAATTACCCCTTTTAAAAAGCCATTCCGTTTCTGGTATATTGCATTCCGCAGCTAGCAAACTAGAACACCCACCATCACCTTTGATCTTTCTATCCCTCTCTTTAGGGGTGTTTGGGCAGTGGCCATTCTAATTTCTTCATGTTGGAAGGGGCTGTTGCTAATATGAGGTAGGGAGATGGAATATCTGATGTTCTGGAGAGGCTGGGCCCTCTAAACTTCAGGACTTTTCTGGTCCAGGGACCCATCTGGGGATTGCAGATTTCTGGAAAGTGACTGTGGTGCACAGAACCCTTGTGGAATCTTATATATTGCCCTACGTGTTCTTTAGGATTGACTGGAATGGTTTGGTTGGGGGATTGGCAGGTTATGACAGGTAGCAAGGTCTAACTGAAGCTTGCATAAGCGCCATCTCCAGAGTAGCCTCTCAACTCTATTTGAACTCTCTTGGCCACTGATACTTTATTTGTTACACTTCTTTTCCCATTTTTGGTCAGGATGGAATAGTTGATCCCATGGTGGCAAGGCCAGACTCATCCCTGGGAGTCAGGTCTTGATCCATTTTGAGTTAATTTTTATATAGGGTGTGAGGTAGGATTCCTCTTTCATTCTTTTGGATATGGCAATCCAGTTCTCCCAGCACAACTTATTGAATAGACTGTTCTGTCCCAGATGAGTGGATTTGGGAGCCTTGTCAAAAATCAATTGACAGTAGATCTGTGGGTCTATTTTTGAACTCTCAATTTGAGTCCATTTATCAATATATCTATCTTTATGCCAGTAACATTTGTTTTGACACTGTGGTTTTAAAGTCAGGAAGCATGAGTCTTCCCACTTCATTCTTTTTCAAGATGTTTTTGGCAATTCGAGGCCCCTTTTCTTCCAAATAAATCTGGTAACTAGCTTTTCCATTTCTGCAAAGTAGGTTGTTGTAATTTTGATTGGTATTGCATTGAATCTGTAGATCAGTGTGGGCAGAATTCACATCTTAATGACATTTAGCCTTACAAGCCATGAACACAGAATGTCTTTCCATTTATTTAGGTCTTCTTTGATATCTTTTAGCAATGTCTTGCAGTTTTCTGTGTACAGATCCTTTACATCCTTGGTTAAGTTTACTCCTAAATATTTGATTCTTTTAGTTGCTACTGTGAATGGAATTGTTTTCTTGATTACCTCAATAGAAACACTAGTGATTTTAGCATTTTGATTTTTTATCTTGACATTTTGCTGAACTCATTTATCAGCTCAAGAAGCTTTGACATAGTTTTTTTTCCCTAAATATAAGATGTCATCTGCAAATAATGAGAGTTTTACCTTTTCCTTTCCAATTTGTGTGCCTTTTATTTCTTTTTCTTGCCTAATTGCTCTAGCTAGAACTTCTAGCACAATGTTGAATAATAGTGGTGACAGTGGGCATTCTTGTCTTGTTTTCAATCTTAGAGGAAAAGCTTTCAGTCTTTCACCATTGAGAATGATGTTAGTTCTGGGTATTTTATATATGCCCTGTATTAGTTTGTTAAGCTGCCGGAATGTAATATAACAGAAATGGAATGGCTTTTAAAAAGGGATTTACTAGGTTACAAGTTTACAATTCTAGTGCTGAGAAAACGTCCGAACTAAGGCACCAACAGAAAGTTACTCTCACTCAAGAAAGGCTGATGCCATCCAGAACAGTCTGTCAGATAGGAAGGCACGTGACTGGCATCTGCTGGCCCCTTGCTCCTGGTCTCCCTTGCTTTCAGCCTCTGTTTCCTGTAGGGGTTCCTCACTTGGTGTCTGTGGGCCATCACTTAGCCCCTCTGGGATACAACTCTGGTTTTTGGCATGCTTAACATCTCATGGGAAAGCACATGATGACATCTGTTGGGCCCTGCATCTCCAAACATTTGGGTCTCATGTTGGCTCTGTCAGCTCTGAAGCAACTGTTCTCCAAGCATCTGCATATGCTCTGAGGTTTCTCTAAAATGTTTCCTCCTAAAGGACTCCAGTAAACTAATCATGACCCACCCTGAATGGGTGGAGTGACATTTTCATCTAATCAAAAGTTCATACTCACAATTAGCACATCTCCAAAAAAGTAATCCAATCAAAGTTTAAACCTTAAAACAATAGTTCTGGCCCCATAAGATTGCATCAGGATTAGAACATGGCTTCTCTGGGGTATGTAATAGCTTCAAACCGGCACATGACCTTTATCATGTTGAGGAAGTTTTCTTTGATTCCTACTTTTTGAAGTGTTTTTATCAAGAAAGAATGTTTAATTTTGTCAAATGCCTTTTCTGCATAAATTAAGATGATCATGTAGTTCTTCCCTTTTGATTTGTTAATGTATATATTACATTAATTGATTTTCTTGTGTTGAACAGCCCTTGTATACCTGTAATAACATCCACTTGGTCATAGTGCATAATTCTTTTAATGTGCTGGGATATGATTTGCAAGTATTTTGTTGAGAGTTTTTGTATCAATATTCACTAGAGAAATTAGGCTGTAGTTTTCCTTTGTTGTAGTATCTTTATAAGGTTTTGGTATTAGGGTGATGTTGGCTTCATAGAATGAATTAGGTAGTATTTCCTCTTCTTCAATTTTTGGAAGAGTTTGAGCAGGAATGGTGCTAATTTTTCTTGGTATGTCTGGTAAAACTTCCCTGTGAAGCCATCTGGTCCTGGGCCTCTTTTTCTGATGAGAGATTTTTTGTTTTTTTTGGGTGATAGTCCAGGAAATGAACCTGGGTCTCCCACATGGAAGACAAGCATTCTACCACTGAACCACCTGTGATGGGAAGTTTTTGATGACTGTTCTAGTTTGCTAGCTGCTGGAATGCAATATATCAGAAGAGGAATGGCTTTTAAAAAGGGGAATTTAATAAGTTGCTAGTTTACAGTTCTAAGGCTGAGAAAATGTCCAAATTAAAACAAGTCTATATAAATGTCTAATTTAAGGCATCCAGGGAAAGATACCTTGGTTCAAGAAGGCAATGACATTCAACACTTCTCTCTCAGCTGGAAGGGTACGTGGTGAACATGGCAGCGTCTGCTGGCTTTCTCATGGCTCTACCAAAAAGGACTCTTTCCAAAATGTTTCCTCTTTTAAAGGGTTCCAGTAAGCAACTCCACCTTCAATGGGTGGAGATACACCTCCATGGAAATCATCTAATCAAAAGTTACCACCCACAATTGGGTGGGTCACATCTCCATGGGAACAATCAAAATGCTCCCACCCAGCAATACTGAATGAGGATTAAAGGACATGGCTTTTCTGGGGTCCACCATAGATTCAAACCAGCAAAATGACTGAGTTAATCTCTTTACTTGTGATTGGTTTGTTGAGGTCTTCTTTCTTTTTGAGTCATTGTAGGTCGTTTGTGTATTTCTAAGAAATTGTCCATCTCATCTAAGTTGTCTAGTTTGTTGGCATACAGTTGTTTATAGTATCTGCTTATGATTTTTAAAAAAATTTCTTTGGGATCCGTGGAAATGACACCCCTCTCATTTATAATTTTATTTATATTCATCTTCTTTTTGTCTTTGTCAACAAACAAGTGTTAGGTGATTTTATTGATCTCAAAGAACCAACTTTTGGTTTTATTGATTCTCACTATTGTTTTTTTTTATGTTCTCTATTTACTTAATTTCCGCTCTTTATTTCTTCTCTTCTGCTTGTTTTGGGATTAGCTTGTTGTTCTTTCTCAAGTTTCCCCAGCTGTTCAGTTCGGTCTTTAGTTTTGGCTCTTTCTTCCTTTTAAATGTAGGCATTACATTATAAATTTCCATCTCAGCATCATCTTTGCTGCATCCCATAAGTTTTGGTATGCTGTGTTCTTGTTTTTATTCAAGATATTTAGTGATTTCTCTTGCAATTTCTTATTTGACCCACTGATGAAGAGTGTTGTTTAACATTCATATTTTGGTGAAATTTGTTATTGATTTCCAGCTTCATTCCATTACAGTCAGAGAAAGTGCTGTGTATGATTTCAATCTTTTAAAATTTATTAAGACCTGTTTTGTCTGTCCTGGAGAAAGTACCATGAGTACTTGAGAAGTATGTAAATCTTGCTGTTTTGGGTGCAATGATCTATCTATCATCTATCTATCTATCTATCTATCTATCTATCTATCTATCTATCTATCTATCTATCTATCTATCTATCTATCATCTATCTATCTATCTATCTATCTATCTATCTATCTATCTATCTATCTATCTATCTATCTATCTATCTTAGGTCTAATTTATTTACCATATTGTTGAAGTCCTTTGTCTCCTTATTGATCCTCTGTCTAAATGTTTTATCTATTGAAGACAGTAGTGTATGGAAGTCTCCCACTATTATTGTACAGATGTCTATTACTCCCTTCAGTTTTGCCAGTGTTGGCCTCATGTACTTCGGGACACCTTGATTAGGTGCATAATTAGGTGCACATGATTGTTCTTTCTTTTTGGTGAATTGCCCCTTTTGTTAATATATAGTGTCCTTTGTCTCATAACATTTTTGCATTTTAAAGTTTATTTTGTCTGATATTAGTATAGCTACCCGAGCTTTTTTTTGGTATTATTATTATTATATTATATAATTTATAATAATTATTATTATTTTATTATACTATTAGCTACTGCTTGCATGGAATATCTTTTTCCATCCATTCATTTTCAACCTATTTGTACCTTTGGGTCTAAAATGAGTCTTTTGTAAACAGCACATAGATGGATCACACTTTTTTTTTTTTTTAATCCATTCTGTTAATCTACATCTTTTTTTTTTTTTTAACATGGGCAGGCACCGGGAATCAAACCCGGGTCTCTGGTATGGCAGGTGAGAATTCTGTCACTTTGCTACAGCTGCATTGCCCAATCTACATCTTTTAATTGGGGAGTTTAATCCATTAACATTTAAAATTATTACTGTAAAAGCTGCCCTTACTGCAACCTTTTAATTCTTTGCCTTTTATCTGTCAGAGCTATTATTTTTCTCTCTTTTTATCCTTTTAGCTACCCTTACTGATAACCATTATTTCTATACTCTCTTCCAAGCCTCACTCCTATCTGTTTTTTTTTTTCAGCTGGCAGGGTTCCCTTCAATATTTCTTGCAGGGTAGGTCTCTTGTTAACAATCTCTCTCAGCTTTTGTTTATCTGTAAATATTTAAAACTCTCTCTTGCCTTTGAAGGACAGCTTTGCAGAATAAAGAATTCTTTGCTGGCAACTCTTCTTCTTCAATATCTTAAATATCTTATACTGCTGCCCTCTCCCCTCTGTGGTTCCCGACAAGTAGTCAGCACTTAGCCTTATGTAGCTTCCTGTGTATGTGGTGAATCACTTTCCTCTGCTGCTTTCAGGATTCTCTCCTTCTCTTTGGCATTTGGCATTCAAGACGAGTAGAATGTGTCTTGGAGTGGGCCTATTTGGCTTTAATCTATTTGGGGTACGTTGGGCTACTTTGACTTGCATATTTATGTCTTTTATAAGGATAAGAAATTAGAAGTGTCTGCTTCTGGGACACTTATGATTTGCATATTTGTGTGCTTCATGCTGTCAATCATTTCCCTGAGACCGAATACAGATTTTTCTATTTTTTCCTCCATTTGTTCTTTCGTGTGTTAAAATTTGGTTGCTCTGTCCTCTAGTTCACTGATCCTTTCTTCTGCTTCTTCAAATCTGCTGTTGTGTGTCTCATTTAAAATTTTATCTACAGTATCATTCATTTTCCGTTAAGATCTGCTATTTTCCTATGTATTCTTTCAAATTCTTCTTTATGCTCTTCTGGTGTCTTCTTAAATATCTTTTATTTCTTTAACTATCTCATAGAAATTCTTTAGGAGGTTCGTTTGAACATCTTTGGTTAGATATTCCAAATTCTGTGTATCCTCTGACTTTTTAATTTGATAGTTTGGCTTAGCCATATCTTCTTGCTTCTTGATGTGTCCTGTAATTTTTGCTGGTTTCTGGGCATCTGATTATCTTGATAAAGGTTATTTTGAAAGTTGGTTTCCCACTCTTGTCTAAGACTTTGTTATTGCTTGGGTTCATGTTGAAGATCTGCTTTGGTATACAATTTGCCAGGACTTCCCAGCCAAATCAGGGCCAGGTCTCACACAGTGGGTACAGAACCATTCCAAAGCAACTTAGAGAGTAGGTAGGAAAGCAGCTTCCCCAGATTGCACTTTCCCAACATTCCCAAAAGATGGTCCTTTTGGGAAACCGACTACCCTCACTCTGACTTCTTTCAGACCACAGCAGCCAGCTAGGCAGGGTCCAGACTGACTGGAAGCTGCCAGCCTCGGGGGTGTGGAAAGGGCACCGGGAACCACAATGGAGCTCTCTCCCTTGCTGCAGCCTTTCTGTTTGTAGAAACAGTGGAGCCCTGAGTGCTCTAGTCACCTATATGGAAAGGTTCAAGTCCGTGAGACCCAAAGAGTCACCCTTGTCAGCCAACTCTTAGAGCAGGACTATTTTGTGTCCCTCTCTTTTCCTGACTAGAGGGTCTCCCTGTCTCTCCCAGACTGCTGTAGCCAGCTGGGCAAGATCTGGGTGTGCCTGAGCTGCTGGTCTCAGGGGTGGGAAATGGGCATTGGGAATTGCAGTGGAGTCTGTTTGTGGATATAATGGAGTTGCTGGCTCCCAGACTCCTGTGTGGAAAGATTCTAGGCTGTAGGACTGAGAGGGTTAACTTTTAAACCCAGGACTTTTGGCCCTGGACGGCCCTGTGTCTCTCTTCCTTATATGTTGTCATGGTTCTTCCCTGGTCTCCCAAGTCCCAGAACTGCTGCCTTGGACAGTTTCTCCCTGTCCTCTAGATGGTGTTGGTGGAGGAGTGAATTCCTGTCCTTATTCCACTGTCTTCCTGGAAGTCCTTCCTGCCTCACTTAAAAAAAAATATTTTTATTGTAAAACCTTAACAAACAAACATACAAACATTCTTGACGTACAAATATCCTATACTTGGTGTGAAATCAATGGCTTACAGTATCATCATTTGTGGTTTATTCATCACCATGATTATATTTTTGAATATCTGTATCACTCCAGCAAAAGAAATAAAAAGGAAAATTAAAAAAATAAAAGGCATACATACCATACCCCTTACCCCTCCCTCTCACTGACCCCCCTTGCATCTACCCAATTTATTTTAACCTTTGTTCCCCCTATTATTTGTTTATGTTTTATCCATAGTTTTTACTCATTTATCCATACCCTAGATAAAAGGAGCATCAGACACAAGGTTTTCATAATCACACAGTCATACTGTAAAAGCTATATCATTACACAATCATCTTCAAGAAACCTGTCTTGCTTTTTAAGAGTGGTATAATGTGACATATTTGGCTACATCATAATTAATGAACAAAAGATGACCATTAGTGTTTATGTCTTTGCTCAAGTGGGAGCATTTCTACAGGGCAAGGGTCCTGGTGGTGGAATTGTCAGGTCAAGAGATTTAACATCTTACATTTGAAGAGTGCCAGACAGACTTCCAGAACATGCAGGAGAATGCCCATTTCCACATACCTTTACCAACATGGGTAATCTCTTAAAGTTTTGGCAAAATGTAGGCAAAAAAGGATGCTGAGAATTGAATTGTGTTCCCACAAAAGACATGTTTGAGTCCTAATCCCTGGTCCTGTTAATAGGACCTTTGAAGTTGGCATCATCTGGCATCTTAAGAGGAGGCCATGCTGAATGAGAGTAGCCTTAATCCAACAGAGCCGAGGTCCTGAGAAGCAAAGGAAATTGGACATGGAAGTAGGAGCCAGAGAAGGAGAGAGAGAGATGGCCCTGTGGCAGAGACAGAGATGCATCTAGAAGAAGGAAGCCTAAAGGTTGTGTTGAGCCAGCCATCTACAGACTCCAGGAGAAAGCCTGGGCTGATGATCCCTTGATATTGGACTTTAAGCCTCCAGAACTATGAGACAATGAACACTTGTTTAAGCCAACCTGTCTGTGGTATTGTCATGGCAGCCCTGGCAAACCAAGACAAAGGGCTTGTGCGACTGGGTTTGTATTTCCCACATGGGTGGCGACATGAGCATTGTGTCACATTTTACTGACCATCTCTTTCTTGCATGCTGATGAGATGCGCTTGAAACTGAAATGTTATTAAAAGAAGCAAAGTGAATTTTTTTCTCAGAACAAAAGGGAGAATGAACGGTGTACCCAGTTGGTACACGAAGAATGCTGACCAGGGTGCATCCATACGGAATTGGAGGCCAAGAAGCCGAGAAAGAGAAGCCCCAGATTCTGGCTCCAAACACACAATGAACTGGAAGACATGTGTTCTAGACATTCCAGCTCTGCTTATGTGTCTTCAGACTAGCCCCCTCCAACCTCTCTGAGCCTGTTTCTTCCACGTATCCAACAGAAGGTGATGGCTGCTGGCTGCAACTCAGGGGCCCTCCTACCTGTGCTCTCGGTGAAGTTCCCTAGGCTGAGTATGTCGTTGAGCTCTTGGTAGTGGTTCTGTTTAATGTACGTGGTCTTCTCTGGTGTATCCTGCAGCTGCATGGTGACCTCTTCCAAGTCTTTATCCAGCTGGAAGACAAAGGCTCCGGCTGAGTCAGCATCCCTGCCCCAGCCCCCGCCCCTGCCCCTGTCCCAGCCCAGTAGCTTAGCCTTCAGAACCAAGAAGTGCCCGCAGGGTTGCACCCCAGCTGGGCTTCAGAGGGCGCTGGTAGGCTTTGGTGAGGAGACCCGGTGGGACATGCCAGCTCCTGTTCAAGGAGACATTATGACAAGAGGGGCCTGGACTTTCGCAACTATGCCCAGAGAGGCAGGACAAGGAGAGGGAAGGTGGGCAGTTGCAGGAATGCCCCTCACTAGCTATGACATTGTGAGAAGCTGAGCCTCAGTCTTTTCATCTGTAGAGTGGGGTAACAGTAGTGCCTATTCCGTGGGTTTTTTTGTGAGGATTCAGCAGAACACATGGAAAGTGTCCAGCCCAATGCCAGGCACATAATATGGGGAAGCTTCTACTATAATATCTATATAATAATTATTACTGCTACCCAGTAAGACCCTCAGTGGGGAGGGCAGTTCTGCAGGGCTGATCGGCTGTGAACGCCACACTGTCGCGTAGCAAGGGCTCATCCAGAGGGAGGGGTACATGGGGCTGGGTTCCAGTCATTTCCAGATTATATGAAAATCAGGTGCAAGTGCTGGGGCATCTTAGCCCCAGAGAGTGGAAGTGTAGATATGTGTGTGGTGGTGGGGGTGGTGGGTGGGAATAGTGGGCATCCTACTGCAAAATGAAGTGGGGCATCCTATAAACTGTGAAGTGCTGTTCTGCTGTCAAGAGCACAGCCATTAAATGATACAACAGGTCTTCATGTGGAGGGGGAGAGGGATGCCTTTATCTGTGGGACTCAAAGGGCAGGGTGAAAAGAAGAGGGTGGAAGGAACAGGAGGCCAGACTGTGTTTCACGTCCAAGAAAAAACTATCTAACATTGTAGCGTTTGTGGCTGTGGCTTGGGTGTCCTAAAGTGAGTGAACTCTTCAATGTGGAAGCATGCAGGGAGAAATCGAAGGCCAAGGTGCACAGGTAGGGAATTCCTAGTGACAGAGAAGTCTGGTATTAAAACAGAATCAAGAGGTGCTGGGGTAATAGGGATGAAGGAGTTGTTCAGAATTCTTGCCTGCCATACAGAAGAGCTGGGTTTGATTTCCAGCCCATGCATCCCCCCCCCCAAATCAACAAAATGGTGCTGTGATAACAGGATAGTCACATGGAAAAGAACAGAATGTGACCCCCACCATGCAGCATGAAAAAACAAATAAAACAGGAGAACCAGCAATGAGCTTTACAGGACAGAAGGTGTCCCTGGTCTGCTCCGATAGGCTGACCTGGCCCCAGATGTGCTAAAAACTACACTGTGGCTCTCTGTTGTGGAATCCCAGGTGCTCCCAAAGGGTCACCAGAGTTAGCCAATAAAACAGGACTCCCAGTTAAATGTGGATTTCAGATAATGATAAATAATTTGTCAGTATTTAATTTCATCCCAAATATGGAATGGGCATACTTCTACTTAAAAACCTGATACATTGTTGATTTGAAATTCAAACTTAACTGGTTATTCTGTATCTCATTTGGCAACCCAGCATCTCATGCCTTCCTTGCAACTGTCCAGCTAGAGATACCATTTCACAGCCTCCCATGTCGCTAGCCAGTGTAACTGGAGTGCAACCAACATGTGGGACTTTTGTGTTACTTACAATAAAAAGCAATTCATTGGCTGGACTTCCTTTCTCTTCCCATCTTGAGAGAGAGAACAGGACATGCCTTTCACCCAGCCACAAGGACGGGGAACATGCCCTGGGGGGTGGGGGCGGGGAGGGCAGAGGACAAGAGAGAAGGAAGCTTGTCCAGCAATGATTGCGCAGAGCTGTGGGAACGGCTCTCCTCAGGACCATCAGGTGAGAGAGAAATGTGTATTTACTTGGGCCCACTTCACTTTGGGGCCTCTTGGTTATGGCAATTCAGCCAAAATCCTAACCAATACACTTTGCTTTGTTCCCTTCCCGTCCCCACTCATGGAATCAGCATGCGTCCACCGAACACTCAGTTGGGAGCCCTGGGGCCCAGTCATGCCCCACCGAATGCAAAGGGAGGGTTGGAGAAGGGGAAAGTAATTTGGTTTCCCCTCCCTGGGAAGAGAAAGTCCAGAGTCTGCCGTTTGGCTTGGGTAGAGCAGTCTGCTCAGGGCATCTCGCAGGACCAGGGCAGGGCCCTTGGGACCAGGGTGAGGCCTTCTCCTGGCAAGTTCTTTTCATTTCTTCCTCTCTTGCTTTACATCATAGAGATGTGGGGGGCACTAGGTGTGTTGGGAGCATGAGAGAGAGAGAGAGACCAAGAGGTTTAAGAAACTACCATAATCTGGAAACTCCTAAGACCCTACGCAGGCCTTTCTCTCTGAGGGTGTACTGCGGGACCCCAGGCCACGTAAGCAAAACTCTCTCACAGATTCTGCCAAGGGGCCTCTGTCTGAGCTCATGCTGCCCTCATTTCTGCAGCCAGAGGGGACTCTATGGCCACGAGGCCTGGTTGCTCCGGGAAGGGCCAGGCGGGGGTGCGGGCGGGGGTCCCTGCCGCGGAGAGGCCCCCCAGCTGCGCGCCGCAGCGGCACCTCCGTGATCTTCATGCGCAGACGGTGGTTCTCCGACTGCAGCCCCTCCAGGCGGGAGGTGCTCGCTTGGTTCACGCTGGTGACTGAGGTGGACGTCTTAGAATCTTCTTTCTTCTGGTTCTGGGTGAACTGGAAGCGCCTGTTCTGAGTGGCGGCGTCGGGGTTTGTTCTCAGAGTGATGAGCTGAAAGGACACAGGCAGGGTTGGAAATCCGGCCCTGGGGTCCCACGTGCCCACCCCCACTGCAGTCCTTCTTGGCAGATCCTGCTCTGGAGGCCATGCAGGGCTCCCAGGGGATCCAGGCTGGGGTCAGGTGCCCCGGCCTGGCTCTGCCACATGCTGAGCGTGACCCAGGCGGGCCCTTCCCCGGACTGAGCCTCAGTTCTCCCACTGCTAGGAGAAGCCTGGCCTCCTGACCCTCATCCCACCTGCATCCCTGCCATCCTGTGGGGGCCACCCAGGGTCCCTTAGGCTACTTCCAGCTAAGCCTTGCTCGGCCTTAAGTATTGGTTCTGGTGGGAAATAACATAACATAACATAACATAACATAACATAACATAACATAACATAACATAACATAACATAACATAACATAACATAACATAAAGACATTGGGATGGGGGAATGAGATGACCTCTGCTCCTTAGAACCACTGAGTGTGGGGACAGGATGGCAAAGAGCTCTGTCACTGACACGGGCATTTCTTCACCTTCTCATAAGGTAACAGGTTGCCAATTAACCTCAATCTTACCCATTTGTTCGAGAAACATCTTCGGGTTCAAGGCAGGCTCTGGGCTCAGCATTGGAGAACAGCGACCCATGGCCCCTGCCCGCCACAACCTTGTGGTCTGGGATGTGTGGGGGATCCGGGGGAGACAAAGGAAGGACTCGCATCTTCCCAGGCCAGGAGACATGAATGCAGGGTGCCTGAGGGATGGTGTAACGTGGTGCTGGCTCTGGGGTGGAAGGATGTGGAGACTTTTGCTTGGTGAGGTCAGGGGAATCTATGGGGTTGAAATGGCAGATGCAAACACAGGGAGGCCTGTGGCTCAGGGCACTTTTGGAAAAGGATATTTGCCTGGTATGCAGTGCTCACTGGGGAGATGGAGGAGATTCAAAGAACTGGAAGCCAGCCTCACATTGAGGACTTGATCCTGGGGGTGGGAGGGCAATGGGAAGCCATAAAACGTGTCACAGCAGAGGAGGGACACCCTTAGGGCTTAGGGAGCCACTGGCATCATTTACAGGATGGAGAGAAGGTCAGAGTGGAGGCTGAGAGCTGTGCCACTGGCTGGGTCTGGGCAGGTGTTGAAAACCAAAGAAGGAAGGCATGACGGACATGCTTGGGAACTGAACTGGAGGGGGTCTGGGAGGAGGGAGGAGTCTTTTTGGGGGATGATGGACCCCCAGTGACGGCATCTCTCCCATTCTTCAAGGAAGACATTCCCCCCACTTGGGTCAAAACATCTTCCTGATTCTCTCAGTTGCCTCCTCCTTTTTTTCTTTTCTTCTCTCTCTCTCTCTTTTTTTTTTAATTTGAAGTCTATTTTCTCTGATATTTATACAGTTATGACAGCTGTTTAACTGGTTAAAATTACATGGAATATAGATTTCATGATTTTACTTTAATCCTAATGTTTTAGCTATAGCTCTTAAAGAAACAGTTCAATTGAATATCGTCAAATAATGTTAGGCAAGAACGGAAGGACTGGGCATCTTTATGTTGAATATAAGGGTGACTATATCGGGGGTGGGAGTGGCCGTGTTATTTTATATTCCCCATTGCACCTGGTTTATTCTCTTTTTTTCCTATCTTAACTTCTTCCATGTTAAATTTAAAAATAATTCTGTAGTTTATCTTTTTATTAGGAGGTATTACACACAAGATCTCTTAGCTTTTAACCTAGAAATTGCAGCAAATTAAAAAAAAAACTAATTGTAGAGGAAAGGTACTTAATACCTTTAACCTCTGCCTCCATAATAGCAGGACTTGTCTACACTGATCTGTTTGCCTTTTCCCAACTTTCCAAAATTGGCGACAAGTATTGAGAACTCTTCCTAGAGAGCCAGGCACAGGTCTTACGTGCAGGGCCCAGTAAAATCTCACAAATTGAACACAGCTGCTTATCCTGCCGTCCTTTACTCTGGAGACCTGCCCAGGCCGGGTTTTGGTCCACCCAGACTGGCCCACTGCAGGGGCCCCTAATAGGTTGTGGCCTGTGGTCACCCACCCACTGCCGGGTGGGACAATGTCTGAAAAATCTTTTTTCAGGGCGGTCCTGGAGGTCAGCCCTTCAGATGAATGGAAAGCTTAAGTGGCCATCGAAAATGGTTACACCTTTTGCTCCAACAATACTACTTCTGGGACTACACCTTGAGGGAAATAACAAAAAAATTGACATGCAGAAAAAAAGAAGTTCATTTATAACTTAATAAAAACTGGAAGTCTCTGTGATGTTCACCAATCAGAGGTGAGGCCCATTAAATTATGGAGCTTCCCCTGAGGGATGGTTACGAAGGTGGGATGATCCGAAGGACAAAAAGTTAAGTGGAAAAGGCAAACTCTGAAATGATACACGGGCTGTCATGACAGTGTGACTCCTAGCCAGGTCAAAAAAAAAAAAAGACTGGAAGGAAACATATCGAAAGCATCAGTGGTGATTCATTTTGGGCGGTGGATTAAGGGAAATTCCTGAAAACACCTGGTGGCTGCTTTTCTGCATCATAAAGGAAAATGAGTAAGCCTCTAGGGAGGTGGAGAAACGGAGCATGCGCCCAGCCGGGTGCCAGGGATGGGGGCCAGCCGCCGCCCTGTACCTTGGGCACGAACACCAGGCAGAGGGTGATGGTGCTGCAGAAGATGATGACGAGGGCCACGATGCAGAACTGCACGTTGGGCTGGTCCCGGGTCAGGAAGGAGACGGCGGCACCGATGATGCACATGATGCCCACGTTGTAGACGCTCATGCCGATGTACTTGCTGTCATTGAGCGCGGGGATGCTGACGTTGCGGGTCTCCCAGGCTAAGAAGCAGCCGAAGAGCTGAAACGGTGGCCGGAAAGGGGGATGGTCGTTACCAAGCGGTGGCACGTGCTCGCTGCTCTGAGAAGCTGAGGAACCGAAGGTGACTTGAGGAGTGGGGGTGGGGGGCTGTGCTGGCAGCCGGGACCCCAGAGGGCACTGTCTGTCTCCATGTGTGGCCCTGAGCCTGAGGCGAGGGACAACCTCCTTTCCGAAGCCTATTTTATCTGATATTTATAGGGTCATGCCAGGTGCCAAGTTGGTTAAAGTGACACGGAACAAAGCTTTCATTATTTTACTTTAGTTATAGCTGTTGAAAAAATATGTTGGGGTCAGGAATAGAAGGTGGAGTGAGATGCTTCAGGGCTCTGCCCCCCAACAGAAGCTTTGAATAACCACCAATAACCCACGGAAACATCTTTCTCAGGGCGCCAGAAAACAGTGAAAGGACTGCAAGAACAGGGCGAGCACTGAATCTAAAACATAAAGGCTACTTAAAAGCAGTAGGTTCCTATGGCACCTTGGCTCCTTCCTCCCCTACCTCTTACCAGCTCAGTGTGGAGCTGTCCTGCACTCCCAGTGCAGATCTCTTGTCCTGGTTCCAGAAGGAGCAGAGCAACCCTTGTGCACATACTGGGAGACTGTATGTCTGGCCCACCCTGCCTGGTGGTGGCCTGGCAGAACTTGTCCACAGACTGCTGTGGGAGAACAGGAGGGTCATGCTGCCTGGGGCAAAAGATTGCTGGCTATAGGACATACAATGCGGGGCCTGGGACTGTGAGGAAACTGTTTCTGAAGAAGGAACACCTGGAACCATGTAAATGGGAGAATTCCTATCCACAAATGCATGCCCAAGGCAAGACACATGTGCAGAAAGGATCTGGGAGAACCCTGACTAGCCTGAAGCTGTTCTCGAAATTCATGGTGTAGATAGCCCTGAAGGAGAGCACCTGCACAGGTCAGTCTGCAAAGACTGGGGGAGGTGTTTGCTCTTCGTTTTTTTTGTTAGTGCCTGGAATTTAAGGAAGGCTCTGTCATAACACTAGCTGGGTATGAACATAAAGAATATATTCCTTAGGGTCTACATTCCAGCAATAACACATGAACAAATCAACAAATGGCTACAAAACATACAGGAAGCCATGGCCCAGGCAAAGGAGAAGACTAAAGCATTTGAAACCATCATCAATGAGGAGGACCAGACCTGGAACATACCAGACAAAGACTTAAAAAATTAGTTCTGAATATGCTCTCTAAGAGCTAAAGGAAAACATGGACAAAGAACTAAAGGAAATCAAGGGAAACAAAGATGAACACAAAGAGATTATCAACAGAGAGATGAAGATCATGAAAAGAGAGCAAACAGAGCTAAAGACCACAGTAAGAGAAATTAAACATTTCCTAGATGGGTTCAACAGCAGATTGGACCTGGCAGAAGAAAGAATCAGGGAAATTTAAGACTATTGAAATAATTCAGTTTGAGAAGCAGAAAGAGGAAAGAGTGAAGAAAAGTGAAAGGAGCCTGGGGAGCTGATGGGACACCATTAAGCATCCCAATGGATGCATGGGGGGAGTCCCAGAAGAAGAAGAAAGAAAGGGGCATGGGGAATATTCAAAGAAATAATGATTAAAAACTTCCCAAATTTAATGAAAGACATGAATACATATATCCAAGAATCTCAACAAACTCCAAACAGAATAAACCCAAATAGACTATACTGTAACATTATAATCAAACCATCGAATGCTGCCAATAAAGAGAGAATCCTGAAAGTTGCAAGAGAGAAGCACAGTGTCACATAGAAGGAAGTCTCAATAAGATTAAGTGCTGATTTCTCATCAGAAACCATGGAGGTGTAGTAGGATAAGCTATTTAAAGTGCTGAAAGCAAAAAATTGCCAACCAAGAGTTCTATATCTGGCAAAACTGTCTTTCAAATATGAGTGAGATTAAGACCTTCCCAGATAAATGAAAGCTGCAAGAGTTTGTCACCACTAGACTGGCCCTATAAGACATGCTACAAGAAGTTCTGCAGGTTGAAAGGAAAGGACAATAGACAATAGACTGAAGCCACATGAAGAAATAAAGATCTCTAGTGAAGGGAATGATGAGGATAAGTATAAATGCCAGTACTACTATATTTTGGTTTGTAATTCCACTTTTTACTTTCTCAGGATCCTAAAGGGCAAATGCATAAAATAAATGACAAACCAGTGGTTTTGGACTCATAATGTATAAACATAACTTGTGACAAGAACTGCATAAAGGTGGTGGGATGGAAGGGTACAGTTCATGTATACTATTGAAGTTAATTTGGTATCAAACAAAATAAGAATGTTAAATTTAAGTACCACAGTAATTACAAAGAAAATATCTGAGAATACGCAATGTATTCAATGTGATCAACTCCCTTGAATGGTTGGAAGTCTTCATAGCAACCGAAGATTTCCAAGGAGAGCAGATTTTCTGCCTTGACTTCAGCACTGGCTCCTGCTGAATTCAGACTAAGGGCTTCGGCATCACCATTATTGGAGTTCTGAGCATGTGACCTGCTCTCTTGAGTTTGGATTTGCCAGCCCCATATGTGTGTGAGCCAATTCCTTATAATAAATCTCTTTACATATACATCTTGTTGGCTCTATTTCTCTAGTGAACTCTAAGTAATATATATCCCTCCTTCCTAACAGCAGGAGTGGGATGCGATGGGTGGAGCTTGAGTAGTCACCTTGGACAACCACGTGGAAGCTGTGTGTTGAAGATGGGGGAGCCACAAGGCACAAGGAGGCGGAAGCCTCAATGCCAGTCCTAGAATGCTTTCCTTTGGACTTGGTAGACCTGAGAGGTAAATACACTGTATCTTTAAACCACAATTATTTGGGGTTTTCTGTCACCTGACCTGGTCATCTCCAAATAGGGATGGAGATGTATCCCCATAGGGATGTGATGTGATGCAGTGTTGGGGGCTTTGCCTTCCTGGTGGTCTAAGGGGAGGGCAGGCTGTGAGAGGAAGTGCAGATGGAGTGTGGGGCAGGTGGCGGTGTGCATGGGGAACCAAGACTGCTCCCCATGAAGGCCTCTCCTCCCCCCCGGATTCATTCCTGAAGCTTGGGGCACCTGCCAGCTTCATGAGCCCTTTAGCATCTCTTTCAGGGCCTACCTTTGCAGTCTGGTTTAGTTTGACTGCAGAAGGCAGTAGTAGAAACACCTGGGACCTGTCCTGCCACCCACAGGCTCTGTGATTTTGGTCAGACACAGCCTCTCCCAAGACTTCAGTTTCAACATCTGTAAAATGGGACAAGAATATGCCTTTCTCTCAAGGTCTGTGTCAGGATGAAATGAGGAGAAAGAGGTGAAAGCAGTTTGTAAACTGCCATGCTCTGTATGAAAGTAAACGAAAAGCTCACTGGCAATTGATGCTATTTCCTGCCATCAAGGTTGTTTTACTCTCCCTGTAGTCTGTCTTTTTTCTCTGGCAGCCCAACTTATTCCTTTTAGCTTTAAAATGGGCATCCAGGAGCACAGGCAGGCACCAGGTACTCAGCGGGGGCAGAAAAGCAAGGCTGTTGAAAGGCTACTTTGTGCTGGTTCATCCCAATATAACCCACCTTGGTCCCATGGCAGTGTGCCAGCAGGGTGTCCCTGTCCCCACAGCATAGAAGAAGGGGAGGCTGGGTGAGGTACAGAGGGCAGCCCGAGGCCCCTCGGCAGTGAGTGCTGGGCTGGATGGCTGCCTGGGATTCCTGCTCTCTGATGGGGTTGGGGTGTGTATATGTACCTTCCTTAGCCGATGCTGCCCATGGGCCACAGACCATCATTTGGGCTCCATCAACCAGAGTAGGTGGGCAAGTCTGGGTGGTTGCTGGCTGTAGATCTGAAGCGTGTCAGGAGGAAAGACAGCCTAACTTGTCTGTAGGCATCCAGGAGGGTGAGTGTAAATGGGTACAAGTTACATCCAGGCAGATTTCAGCTGGGGATGAGGAAGAACTTTCTTCCAAAGGTGGCCTTTCCGTACTGAGCTGGAGGGGGTGTTCCTAAAAGATATTTCTGTATCCTAAGTCCTGGAACCTGTGAATGTGACCTTATTTGGAAAAAGATTCTTTGCAGGTGTGATTAAGTTAAGGCTCTCAATGCGATCACCCCAGATGATCTGGAGGGTGATGGGTGGTGGTGGGGGTCTAAATCCAAGGACCATCCCATGACACAGAGGAGAGACACTTCTGACCTCCAGAACCATGAGGGGTAAGTTTCTGTTTGAAGCCACCCAGCCTGGGGCTGGGGTGGCTTAAACAACAAGGCTTATTGGCCCATGGCTTCAGAGGCCAGAAGTTCAAATCAAGCTGTTGGCAAGACCAAGCCTTCTTTTGGAGCCTGTAGCATCCTGGCACTGGGGTTCCCTGGTCTGCGTCGCTGCCTCTGTCACATGGCGATGTCTTTGGTCTCCTCCTGTGACTTTCTCTGAGTGACGGCATCTGCATTTCCCCTCTTTCTAGGGCCTTCAGACATATGGATTAAGAGCCACCCTGATTCAATTTGGCCTCATCCAAAACAGCATCCTTGAAGATCCTATCCACAAAAGAGTTCGCACCTTAATTAGTAAAAGCACCTTCCAAGGTCTTGTTTGCAAATGGGTCCACACCCACCGGAGTGGGGATTGGGACCTGAAGGTGGCTTTTATAGAGGACGTGATTCAATCCCCAGCAATTCCCTACTACAGGCTATTCTGGTGGAGCCTTCAAGGACCATCACTCCTAAGTCTCAGAAGCAGCAGCAGGGAAGGATGCATTTTAGCAGTCATGTGGCTTTAGAAAAGGGCTTCCTTCTTGGCCCATAAATGGAGGCCATGCAGAGGCAGATGGGGGTTTCCCTTTCCTATGGAAAGATCTGAAGAGGAGGCAGTAGCAAACTTCTTGCCTAACTGAGAAGTCAGGATTAAAAAAATGATTATGATTATAGATAGATAAGATATTTCTCTTTACTTTCTAGTGTATTAGAATAGCCAGGGGGAAATACCTGAAATTACTGAACTGTCATCCAGCTACCTAGCTCTCTGATAATGATTGCATAACTATATAGTCTTTATCTTGTGATTGTAAAAAACGTGTGACTGACCGTCACTTGTACCTCCTTATCCTGTTTCTCAACTTTAGAGTCTTATGATCAGTAAAGATCGCCCCTCATGGTTACTAACGAAGGGCTGTGAGTCAGCCCAGAATGAATCCACCCCAATTCCAAAGCTATCTTGATAGACGGAGCTGCTTCTAATCAAAATGGACCTGCCTGACATGTACAGTAGTTAAACTTTAACCCATGGGTGAACTGTATTTCATTATATTACTAAAAATCATGACCATTATACTATTAAGGGTGCCATTTTTTTTACATACATTCTCTGGCTAAGCACGTAATCAATCTGTGCATGCCTAATAATTAGATCTTCTCTAATCTTGTCTTCTGGAGCCTCTGTGCTCATTATCCCCAAACCTGCCTATCTTTTTTTTTTTTTTTCTGGGTGCATCGTCCAGGAATCAAACCTGGGTCTCCTGCATGGAAGGCAAGCATTCTACCACTAAACCACCCGTGCAACCCCATCTTTTGATACTCTAAGACTCAGAATTACTGTAGTTCGGGGAGACAGATTTTTGAGCTACTAGGCCATCTATTTCCTGCTTCACACCTAGCAATAAATTCTTTGAAATTCTGGTGTCTCAGGAATTGGTCATCTGAGCACATCTGGCAGAGAATTTTCTGTTTTTGATCACTATCACTGATACTGGAGAGATTTAAGCAGAAACATCATTTCCCCAGGCTATGGGAGAGAAGACGTAAGGATCAATCCAGGATAAGGTAGTGTGGGACTGATCTTGCAAGTCCTTCCTAGCTTTGAAATTCCACAATTGTGCAAGGTGGGCCCTGGTGTGTGATCTTTGATTTTAATGGATGGATGGAGAAGAAAGTGTGCTGGATTTTGAGAGTGGATGTTACCAGATTTGGCAAATCGTTTGCCCTCGTAGAGCCTTGCTTTCCTCATCTGCAAAATGGGGGTGTCTCCACGCATTTCCCCACAGATCTGAGAGACTGCAGTGAAATCCTGAATCTGAAAGCAGGCTGGGAGACCACAGCCTGCTGTGTTGGGAGCAGTACGGGGCAGGGGTGGGGCCCACTCACAGGTCTGGGAGCCACTAATGGGCTGAGTGACTCTGAGCAAGATCCTGAGCGGCAGGGCCCTCATCAGTAAAATGGGGATGTAATTTGTCCCCACTGCAGAGGGCTGTTGTGGGAACTGCGCTAACATGTGACAGGTGGCCGGGCCTGGTGTAGAAGAAAAGCTTAGTCATGGGGCTCTGTTTATTTTTCTTTTGGCGGAGAACCCTCTCCGCCATTATCTCCTGCCCTGCACCTACCATGAGAAGCCCCTTGTAGGCATAGACGATCCCCAGCCAGATGGTCATGTGGCTGTTCTCGCAGTGCTCCAGAAGAGGGCGGATGGAGATGTCCCGTCCGGCTGGGTCCGGCTGCACAAAGACAAAAAAGAAACCCTGAGGATGGCACCGGCCCCTCTTCCAGCTGGAGAGGCTCTGCCCTAGGGTGTTTCCCCCCCTCCTTGAGCCACAGCCACTGCCCTGGGAGCCGTTTGGACCATGCCTCTGTGTTCCCATAGCGTGGGGCTCAGGCCTCAATCCACATTGACTGCTGTTGGGCACAGGTCAGCCCTGCACTCCAGCTCTCTGCCTTCTCGATGCCTCTCCATCCTGAGTTGGAGCTCCTGACAGCAGGGGCTAGGCCACCTCTGTGCTCCTAGCGCCCAGCACAAGACCTGGCCTGGGCGGGCCTCTGTAATGCTGGGTGAAAGAATGAGGGTGAGAAAAAGGTAGAACATCGGGTTGGGTTTCTCGAGGATTAACTCAGGAAGCTGGAGGTTCAGGTTATACAGATCCAACCAAGCAAGGGGCCTGGCAGGCTCTCATAAAGGAGACCCTCTTGCCTACCATCCCCACTGAGGGAGCAGTGTGGCAGCCACGTCATGCCTCACATGATCAATCCTGCCCCCAGACCTGGACAAGGTGTGGACACCTGACCCAAGGCAGCCAATCCAGAGGCTGGCAGAAACCTAGGAGGTTTCTTAGAGGAAAGCACTCTGTCCAGAGATGGGAGCTGGAGAGGATCCTGCCCAAGCACTTTCAGTTTCTCAGAAATTTGAACAGGGAAACACTGGGAGAGAATCAACCAGATAATGGTAAGAGGAGAAAAAGACACCCTGGGAATGAACGAAATACATACGTATATTTTCTCTGAGCCATTTGAGAGTAAATTTTAGACATCTCTACCCTTACCCTTCACCCCCAACTATCTCAGCAGGCATTTCCTAAGAACAAGAAGATGCTTTTATATAACCACATATAATTACCATATTTAGGAAATATAACACGGATACAGTACTATTACCTAATCTACTATCCATTTTCAAATTTCACCGACTGGCCCAATAGTGTCCTTTAAGGCAATGTTGGTACTTTCAAAGCAGGATCCATTCCTGGGCCATGTGTTGCATTTAGCTGTCTTTAATCTTCTTTCATCTCAAACAATTTCTTAGTCCATGTTTGTCTTTCATGTCATTGATAGTTCCCAAGAGTCTAAGTCAGTTATTTTGTAGACTGTCCCTCTATTTGTGTTTCTCTGAATGTGTCTTCTCAGTTAGATTCAGGTTATGCTTTGTGGCAAGAATCCTAAAGAAGCTTGTGTTCGCCTCCTCTAGCCTGTTACATCATCTGGTTCCATTACCACCAATGTTAACTGTGTCACTGTTAACTGTGTCGAGTGGGGATGTCTGCCAGAGCTTCCCACTTGAAAGGTACCATTTCCCCCTTATAATTAATAAATAATCTGTGGGAGATACTTGGAGACTCAGTGAGTATCCTGTTCCCCCACAAACATTAACCCAGTGGTTTAGCATCCATTGATGATTCTCACCCGAATCGCTTATTACTTTGGTGATTGCAAAGTGGTGATTTCCAAACTCTCTCATTCCATTTAAACATTTGGCATGCTACTGTAAACAAGAGCTTTCTTTTCCTCCCATTTATTTATTTATATCAGTATGGACCCATGGGTTCCTTTCTTAATTCAATGTCTTATAATTCATTGCCATAATTATTCACTTTGATGTTCAGATTTCCCCAGACTTTGCCAGTGGAAAACCCCTTTGTGCTCCTCCTGTGTTTTTTCAATATGTCTCTATAATTTTTTTGAGTACTTTCTTACTTTTTGGTACAAGATGTTCCAAGCTCTCCTCACTACTTTCCCTGTTCCTCCAAGGAGTTCTGGTTCTCTTCAGTGGAGAAGGGTATTCATAAAACAAAGTCTGGGCACAAAATATTTCAACTATCTCTAGGGTATGATTACTTCTAAGTCCTTTTCTCTATCATGTATCTACCCACCCATCCACCCAACCTATCCATCCATCCATCTATCCATCCATCCATCCACTATGGTGCTTTAGAACTGTATGTGTCCTAGAAAATCACGTTCTTAAAGCTTATCTATTCCTGTGGGTTAACCTATTATAAATAGGGCCTTTTGATGAGGCTACTTCAGTTAAGCTAAGGCCCAAGATGGGTCTTAATTCTATTACTGGAATCTTTTATAAGGAATGTAATTCAGACAGAGATAAAGTCATGGAAGCAAGGAGCTGAAAGCAATGGAACCTGGAAGAGAAGGGAGAGGCCAACAGATATTGCCATGTGTCCTGCCACGTGGTAGAGAATCCAAGGATTGCTGGCAGCCAGTTTTCAGGAAGAAATCATTGCTTTGATGATCTCTTGATTTGGACATTTTTCTCAGTCTCTTGCAACTTTAATAAGTTCCATTATTAAAGCCAACCCATTTTATCATACCTGCTTTCTACAGCCTAGCAAACCAAAACATCTACCTCTAAATTCAATAACACATGGGTTTTGCTGGTCTTTCCCTATGCCATATAAGTGCCTCCTCTCACACTGAGAACCCCTGGTTTCCAATAAAACTATTTACTCATTTGCTCATTCCTATGAGAGATACAAAATAGTTTTAGAATCTCTACCTCCATATATACCAATAGCAAACAGTAAAATTGAAGACTTCTTTGCAAATCTGTTTGCCTGTAACAGATCTCTCTGAGGGGGGATCAAAGAACATTTCAGGATGTTCAGGATGTTGTGTTCTCACAGGCTTGTCCTGTTCGGGCAGGGGTAGAGTCACACCCAAGAAGGGAAGGGGCAGGCATCCCCAGGGCCAATTGCTAGGAAGAAGGGGTGCTTTCATAGGATCCGAGGGTGCAGAAGGCAGGCCTTAAGCAGCTGGGAGAGGGACACTCTATTTCTTTGGGCCCTGTTCTCCAGGCCTTGATTCCTGAGAGTTAGGGAAAGGTGGTTCCCCTACTTGGAGGCAGGAGGAAGCAGGAGGGGTGGGGCCTGCAGATTTGGGCCATTTTACAAACAGATTATCCAGTTGCACGCTCTCTCAGGCTTTCTGGCCCATGCCTCAGAAAGCCTTTGCTCACCCTTATGGGCACTGAGTCCATACGTGGGCTGGAGTGCTTAATGGGAGTGCAGGGTCCCCCTGAGGCCTCGGCTTTGGATGGTGGAAAGAGACACCCCAGGGGAAGGTAATCTCCAAGGAACAAAAGTCAGGGTTGCCAGGTCTCAAGATTTCTTCTGTGAGGAGAGCTGGGGAGGATAGCAGTCTCCTAGTGTCGTTTCATTATTTAAAAGAGAAGACCGAGAAAGGACTTGGCCCCATGGTTAACAGTGAATTCGTGGCAGAACCTGGGCTTCTCGGATGTCTGACAGCCAGGCAGTCCCTGGGATGTGCTAGCCCAGGCCCACTCTGGCCATGGATGAATAACAAACCCACTGATGATGATTGTGCCTCTTGTTCCACAAGGAACGACAGCAATTTCTGATAAGCTCTTAGATTCTCAGTGCAGAGAGGACTTCAGATGGTCTGTCATACACCACTGTTCACTGTTCTGAAAATTCTATTCATGGGAATCTGATGATGGTTGTCTAGCTTGGATACTTCCAGTGACAGGGAGCTCCCTCCCTCCCACTCTTGGTTAGATGGTTGCAGTTCCGTTTCCTTTACTGAACCAGAACCTTCTCTTCCTGCACCTCCGCTCATTGGCCCTCATCTTTCTGCACTCCAGATCTCCTTGGCTTTCTTTATAACCATCTTCCTCTGGTGATTCATATGTTCCTCATGGCTGACTAAGACCTCACCAGGTATTTTTCCTAGGACTGCTGCTTGCTCTGACTTCCCCCTTCTGCATCTGATGTTTCAACCTGGTACCTTTTACCTTGTTAGTAGCTCCCTCCCCCCACCTCACTCCCCCTCCCCACCTGCCTGACTTCTTTGAATCCTGAAATCCTAATGATCACATTTGCTTTTTAGCTTGCAACATACACCCATCTCAGTAACTTTATGCACAGCCTCCCCTGCAGAGACAGGAGAGGAGCCAGCAAGAAAAGACTCGTGGAGAGTTCAGAGAGATCTGTGGTCCTGCGTGTGGGCAGAGCCCTCTCCCTGGTACACTGGCGCCCATCCAGAAATAAACCAGAAGTATTTTCTACTCATTAGCACCACCTTGGTAAAGCCCCATCCCTATGCACACTGGACACGAGTTGGAGGGGCACGGTTGGGGAAGTCTTAGGAGCCATCAGATTCTGGAAGGTTCATGTACTCTTGAGGCTGGGAGATGAAGTCAGGTGACTCATCTACTGAATTCCAAAGCAACTTTTAAGAGCTATGCCCTTTCTTGCCTGGCCCATCCAACTTCTGCTCTCAACTGCAGTTCACAGGGCCTGAGCAAGCGGGTGGGGAGAGATTTGTCCTAGGGTGCTCCCAGAGCTGCAGACGCTGAGACGGGAGCATGTCCCTGGCATGGGTGTTGTGCACCAAATAACCACTGAGGGGCACTGGAACTGCGCAGAGGGTTTGCGGTGTCTACAGAACTACTGCCAAGGCTGGGTAGCATCATCCTCCACTTCCCTGGAAAGTGCTCACTGGTCTTAAACTAGGCCAGACCCAGGCTCCAAGGAGGGCACCCCTGCCTCCCCTGCATCATCTCCTGGGACATCTCTGTGCCCCCACACTGCTTCTGGCTTCTGTACCTTTGCTCCTGTTGTTCCTTTTGCCAGAGTGGGCTCCACAACCTTCTAACCTGCTGCAGAGCAGGACCCTGGGGGCCATGGGGGCTGTTGGGCAGGAGGGCTTTGGGGTCCTGGGTGTCCCTGGCCACTATACTTGGCTTGCCCCCAGCATGGGCTGCCCATGCTGTTCTGGGCACGGGGAGGCAGTAATGACCAGGACAGACAAGATCCCTGTCCTCATAGAGTCCTCATTCTAAGTGGAGTAGATTGTACCCAGCAGAGGCAGCCTCCAGGGAGGATAGGTGGAACTCAACCAGAAACGGGAGCCATGAGGCACCCAGGGCTACAGGTCATAAGTGACATCTACATGACGGCTGCTGGGCTGAGAGCCCTCATGATGTTACTATGTGGAAACTGCACGGGAATTGGATGAAGTGCTAGACTCCTTTCACGGATGAAGAAACTGAGGCACAGAGAGGTGAAGTAATTTCTCCTAGATCTCCAGCGAGTAAAGTGTCAGAGCTGAGATTTGAACCCAGGTCTCTCTGACGCCCAAGCCAGTGCCTCTTGCCCCCTCACTATGTGCTCTCCCTTCCCTGTCCTGCGTCTCATAAGCAGCGTATCAAATTCCAGGAGAGAGTGGGGGTGAAGGTGCTCTACAAACTCTCAGCTCCGAAACGTCCAGGGAGGCTCCCCCCAACCCCCAGAGTTCAGCGAGGCTGTGCTTCAGTGCTTTGAGACAGGCTAAGAAGAGGCACTTTGCTGCGATCGCTGGGGAAGGAAGTGCTGTCACCTCGCTTCTGGTCTGGCCACAGCTCAGCGGGAGCTGCCCAGAAAAGCCGCCCCATCTGCGTGGCGAGAGGAGAGCAGCTGGCCCCGGTGTCCCTCCGCGTAACGCAATTATTCAGAATGTAGGTCAGTGGCCCCTGCTAACATGCTGCTTTGTCAGGCTGCACAAACGGACAGGCGGGCAGGCAGGCTGGAAAGGCCAGGGGACTTGGTCTTGCACCCAACTTGCTGGGGGACAGTGGACAAGTCCCCACCTTTCTCTAGGCCTCAGTTTCCCCTTTGTAAAGTGAGCCCGAGGTTAATTTATAGACTAGTTCAGCAGAGCTAGAATAACTGGGGGAAGACTGCTTTGTCCCTTATCTCATGTCTGCATTTCTCATTCATTCATTCATTCAAAATGGACTCAGTCAGTATCTGTCATGTCCTGACCAGGTGCCAGGCACCAGGCTAGAAGCTGGGGCACAGGGTGCAGATGACCAATCTGATGCCTTCTTGGAGGGAACATTCCAGAGGAGGTCACAGACCTTTGACAAACCATGTCTGTCCGGCTGTGAACACTAGTGGCGATAAGTGTTGCTAGAGAGAACTGAAAGATGCTCCAAGACGCACTAATGGGGACCCACTTCAGATCGGGGGTGCTGGGAAGGCTCTTCTGAAGTGCTGACATTTAGCCTGAGACCCGAAGGATGAGAAAGGCCCAGCTATGTGGACACCTTGGGGGAAAAGCACTGCTGGCTTGGGGAACAGCATGTGGGAAGGTCCTGGAGTGCAGAAGACTCTGGCCTCTAGCACTGCTTCTCACCGGACAGGTGCATCCAAATCCCTTGGGGAGCCTTCTTCAAGGCAGACTGTGGGGCTGGGTGGGGCCCAACATACTGCGTCTCTCTCAGGCTGCCAAGGGCTGCTGGTGCTGCTGGCCCAGGGGCCACCTTTGCAAGAAAGCCTTAAGCAATGGAGTGACATGTGGTCCTCAGTTTGGTAATTCTGGGGTTAAGAATGGGGTTTCCCTAGAAGACCTGAAAGCAGTGACACAAATGGACATTTGCACACCAATGTTCACAGCAGCATTATTCATAATCAACAAAAGATGGAAACAATTCAAGTGTCCATCAACAGATGAGTGGTTAAACAAAATGTGGTGTATATATATATATATATATGTTGGAATATTATGCAGCAGTAAAGACAAAATGAGGTCCTGAAGCACATGACAACATGGATGAACCTTGAGGAAATAATGCTGGGTCAAGCAAACCAGACACAAAAGGATAGATACTATATGATTTCGTTATTACAACCTCAGTAAAGGTAACCTCAGAGGCTTAGAATATAGAATACAGGGGACCTAGAGATACACAGAAGCTAGAGATAGGTGAATGGTTAGCTAGAGAGGTTGAACTTTCAATGTAAGGGAATGGATAGAAGAGAAGCCAATTGGTTAGCGGGTCTATAACGTAATATTGCCATATGGAAGGTGAACATGATTGAAAGTGGTTATACAGAGCCACGTATCCCACCGATGAACACTACAAATATAAATAAGTTCTTGCATGAACTACTTCAAAGGTATGAATCTTGTGCAAAGAGTCAATAATAGAAGGTATGGGGGAAAACTACTATCGCCTGCTATGGGCGATATTTAACAGGAAGACATTGACAGTACCATACAATACCAGGGGTAAACAAGTAGGGGGAGGACAAGAGTTAAGAGGAAGGTTGGATTTTCTATTTGATGAAGGTGTGTTTATCAGTTATTTTTCTCTTTGGAGCAATGAAAATTGTCTAAAATTGAGAGTGTTGACGATTGTACAACTAAATGAGGATACTGAGAAACATGGTTTGTTTATTTTGGACATTATCCATGATACCCAATGGATGGAGGTAGCTGAAAGATACATTGACTGAAAAGCAGAAGGGTAAACTGTGGTGCGACATATGATGGGATATTGTGTGGCTACAGAAAGGAATGAAGTTGTGAGGCATGCAACGAGGTGAATGAACCTTGGGGACATTATGTGGTGCAAAATTAGCCAGAAACAAAAGAACAAATATTGTATGGTTTCATTTAGAAAATACTTATAAGATAATTGGGGCCTAGATTGTAAGCTCTTATAGCAGTCACATTTATTCCTGAGTTTAAAGTGCTAGTTCTAGATTATGAGATGCTGCACTATATATGTATAATCCAGTCTTTCCCTGAAGTTTTGGGTAGCTGTGTGAAACCTAAGACTCAGAGTTAGAGTTCTGAAGCTCTGAAAGTCAGCGTTGCTATATACAACAACTGTTAAAGAAACTGAAAATGAGATCAGGCTTCAATTAGAGATAAGAACAAAGCTGATCTGCTTGGGATTAAGGTAAATCAGAATACAGGGTAAAGGATGACACTGTCTATATTTTAGAACTTCACCTACTATATGAGACCAGAGGAAAAGAGGTTTATTTTGTTCAAAACCCAGGTTTCCTGTAGCACACAATCTAACTTCACCTGTGTGCTGATATGAAGCTATTATGTACCTCAGAAAAGCCACGTCCTTTAATCCTCATTTAATATTGCTGGGTGGAATCTTTTTTATTGTTTCCATGGAGATATGACCCACCGAATTGTGGGTGGTACCTTTGGATTAAATGGTTTCCATGGAGACATATCTCCACCCATTCAAGGTGGGGTTGCTTATTGGAGCCCTTTAAGAGGGAACTATTTGGAAAAAGCTTCAGAGCCACCAGAACCAACAGAGCCCATGCAGCCAGAGACCTTTGGAGCAGAAGGAAAATGCCCCCAGGAAGCCTATGAAAGGAGGAGAGAAAGTGAGCAGACATTGCCATGTGCCCTCCTAGCTGAGAGAGAAACTCTGAACTTCACTGGCCCTTTCTTTGGAGTTAAGGTATCTTTCCTGCAATGCCTTAATTTAGACATTTTCACAGCTTTAGAACTGTAAACCTGTAACTTAAAAAATTTCCTTTTTAAAAGCTGTTCCATTTCTGGTATATTGCATTTCGGCAGCTTACAAACTAGAACAACCTGTCTGGCCAGTTCAGTTAAACAACCCAAACACAGGGAGCCCAGAATGGGAATGAGGGCTCGTAATTCTATATAGCTTCATGTAATACATGGATACATCCCAGAGTATGTTGGGCAGATAATTAATAAGTACTGGCAAAGTCCCTTGAGAGATTGGAGAAAAAATATGGAACTATTAAACTTTCCTACCTGGGAACCCCCTGCTACTCATATCTAACATTAGGGACTCCCAAGTTAATAGGCCAAGCCCTTGATCTTGAGGCTTGCTCTTATGAAACTTATTTTTGCAGTGGAGAAACTAAGTCTATTCATAGTTATGCTAAGAATTACTTCCAGAAAACCTCTTTTGTTGCCCAGATGTGGCCTCTCTCTCTCTAAGCCAAACTCTACAAGGAAAGTCATTACTTTCCACACTGCATGGACATGATATTCTGGGGAGAAAGTCTCCCTGGCAACTTGGGACATGACTCCCAGGGATAAGCCTGGTCTGTGCACTGTGGGATTGACAAGGCCTTCCTGAACAAAAGGGGAAGAAGAACTATAACAAAATAAGGTATCAGTGGCTAAGGGAGTTCAAATAGAGTCAAGATGCTGTTCTGGAGGCTACTCTTAGGTTAGCTCCAGCTAGATATTGCTCATTACCACGGTTTGCCAAACACCAACCAACACCATTCCTGTTAACCCTAAAGAACACCTAGGGCTCTGTGCTGGTTTGAAAGGATGTATGTACCCTAGAAAAAGTCATGTTTTAATCCTAATCCCATTTGTAAAGGCAGCCATTTCTTCTAATCCCTATTCAGCACTGTATGTTTGCAACTGGAATTAGATAGTCTCCCCGGAGGTGTGATTTAATCAAGAGTGGTTGTTAAACTAGATTAGGTAGAGATGTGTCTCCACCCATTTGGGTGGGTCTTGATTAGTTTACTGGAATCTTACAAAAGAGGAAACATTTTGGAGAAAGAGAGATTCTGAGAGAGCAGAGAATGACATAGCCACAAGAAGCTGAGTCCATCAGGCAGTGACCGCTGGAAATGAAGAAGGAAAACGCCTCCTGGGGACCTTCATGAAACAGGAAGCCAGGAGGAGAAGCTAGCAGATGACGCCGTGTTCACCATGTGCCCTTCCTAATGACAGAGGAACCCTGACCGTGTTCACCATGTGCCTTTCCATTGAGAGAGAAACTCTGACTGTGTCACCATGTGCCCTTCCACTTGAGAGAGAAACCCTGAACTTCATTGGCCTTCTTGAACCAAGGTATCTTTCCCTGGATGCCTTTGATTGGATATTTCTATAGACTTGTTTTAATTGGGACATTTTCTCAGTCTTAGAACTGTACTCTAGCAACTCATTAAACTCCCCTTTTAAAAGCCATTCTGTTTTGGTATATTACATTCCGGCAGCTAGCAAACTAGGACAGGCTCTATCTGAGCTTTTCTATAAAAGTTTCATGCACTAAGGTTACCTTCCAGAAACCTGCAACCTCCAGATGGCTCCCAGCCCAGATAAGTCCTGAAATGCTGACAGGCCAGCCCCTTCAAGAACATCAACTAGTTCCATCCCCCAATACAATATTGCCAATACCCCTTCTCAACCTGAAAAAGTTAAAATGGTATAACCCAAATACCCCTAAAGATTGGGAAAAAAGGAGAAGGAGGAGTTACAACAGAGAAGATAGGATTTACCAAATGAATATGGCTGCTGAATCATTATATTGATATTTTTTAGTCTCCAGTGTCTTGGAGCAGCTAGAAGGAAAAACCTGAAATTGTGGAACTGTAATCCATACCAAACTCTGAAATCTGTTCTATAACTACTTGCTACAATATACTTCAAAATTTATTCGTTTTTTGTATATAAGTTATATTTCACAATAAAAAATGTTAGGAAAACAATAAGAGAATGGGGCTTCCCTTTGTCACCCACATAGCTCTGACCTGGGGAGAGTGACAATTAAGCCCACGGGCAGATCTGATGTGGCTTCTCTGTGTTTTCCGACCCTGGTCCCGACTGCCGCCACGGGTGTGCCCCCGTGTACCCTCATTGGGGCTGGGCTGGGGTCCTGGAGGCTCGCGGGTCTGTGTGGGGGTGTCTGTGCCTAACTGTTGATTTGGGGTGCTCGGCTCCAAGTCCCTTGGGAAATGTTTGGTAAAACGGGTAGATTTGTCTACTGTGGGGTAGTACATGTGCGTATAAATGTGAGTTCGTGTGAGAGAGAGAGAGAGAAGAAAAAGAAGAAGAGGGAGAAGGAGAAGGGAGGAGGAGGAGGAGATGTGGACCTTTCCAGGCTGCATTTCTGAGTCCTGAGACATTTCTCTTTCTCCAGGACTGCAGGTGAGCTGATGCTGAGAAAGCCGGGCAGGGGAGGGTGTACAATGGGCACTGGGTCCAGCCCCTATGTCCATCCCTTGCCACCTGTGTGGCTGGGAGCACATCCCCAAACCTTTCCAAACCATGATTTCCTCATCTGCAACCTCCCAGGCTGGGCAAGAGGTGATGGGTAGGTTCAGCGGGTTTTAGGAACCGGGAAGCCTGCTCCTCAGGCATAAAACCATCGTTATTATCTCCAACTCCAGAGAGCTCCCCAGTGCCAGAGCTGGAAGGAAGCTTCCCAGGCCCTAGGGGGTTGGGCTGCTTAACTCCGCAGATGCACCCCCTCTCCCCCCACCCCCCCATCTCCGAGCCGGCAGAGCTAGATGCTGCCATTTCAGGGTGAGAATTTCTTTTTTGGATGTTTGATTACAAATATGACTGCTTTCGTTCAGACTCACAGATCCGGAAGAAACCTGTGAGACCACCCCTTGGAGTTCTCAATGGGGGTGGGGTGGGGGCGCCTGCAGCACTTCTGGCTTTGGGGGGCGGGAGCAATCCTTTCCAGTGGGGGCCTGTCCTGGGTAGCACAGGACACTAGCACCCCCAGGAGCTCTCCAGCCACGGTGACAGCCCAACTCTTCCTCCCCCAGCTCCCCATTTCCAAACACTAGTCCAATTTCTCTTTTAACAGATGGGGAAATTGAGGCTCAGAAATGGGGTCAGAGCAATGGGTGGCAGAGGGGAGACCCAGGTGTTCTGATCACTATTCTGGGTACAGAAGGAGCCCCCTGGGCTGCTCATGGGTCAAAACCAGGCGGGACTCATGTCCACGGCACTGCCTGAGCACCCACTCCCTCTTGGACAGACTGCAGGCTCCAGCCCTCAGCTGCTCCCTGCCTGCCAGCCACACCCTCACAGGCCTTGCTCTGCAGCAGGCCAGGTTAGGGTGTGGGTGGAGGGCAGGCTGGGGACCCAGCCAGGGAGTCAAGAACATTTTCAAAGCTTGAGTGTGACAGCTGCTCTCCCTCAAGTTGGTCAGAGACCTGGGGAGAGATGAAGCGGTGACTGATAGCAGCGACATGACTGAGGAAGGCAGCTGGGTGAGAATTCCCTGGGGAGAGCCGTCCCTGCTGGAAGCGCCAGCTTTGGGGAGCTGAGGATTTGGGGGCCAAGAGGCACCAAGTTTGCAGAGGCAGCCAACCCCCTGCAGGGGTCAGGGACAGGGAGTTGTCTGCTTCCAGGAGGGTGGAGAGGGAGGCCGGGGCCCCGCACCTTCCCTGCAAACTTGGGCACCTTCAGGAGATGCTGCTGAAATTCAGGAAATTTGGGGGGGGGGGGCTGGACAAGAGAGGAACCCGGTAAGGGGGTCTGCAATTTGCCCCGGGTGATGAGGGGTTTAAGAGAGGTAGGATCTGCCACCCAGGAACTGAACCGCGGGTCCCAGGAAGGGGCAGGCGACTTGAGCAGCTGGGGACTACCCAAGCTTTGGCCTTCAGGGGCTGGGACATTCCCTCCGGAGCGCTCGGTCCAGGAGGCCCGGCTAATGCTGCAGCATCTAGGAATATGGGTGGAGGGTTCACATTGCCACCTGGTTTTTGTGGAAAAAACTGATTTTTCTGGAACGGTCCCTGGGCCAACCTTGGGCAAGCACATCCTCGAGCACTGATGTTTGGGGACTCCACAATGGCAACAGAGACAGGAAATAGACCCTGCTGTGCATTCGCCGCCCCAGCCTGGCCCTTCCGCCCCAACCCGGCCAGGATGACCCATGGAGAGTGGGGCTCGGGGCGGGGGGGGGGCTTGGGGACCCTGTCCCGACAGACGTTGAGGCAACCAACAAGATCAGAACAGAGAAAGAAGGGGCCAAAGAGACAGAGAAACTTGTGTCCCTCAAGTAAGATCCTGGATGTCGTAAATTAAATGCTGAGGATAAATATGATCCCGAGCAGAACAGGGGAATGGGTTTGGTCTGAACCTGGCACTACCTGGAAAACGATGGAGGGGGGGGAACCCACTCTTTTTTTTTTTTTTTTTTAAACTTTTTTATTAATTAAAAAACTTAACAAAAGAACATTAATATATCATTCCATTGGGAACCCACTCTTATTTGCACATCCATCACCTGCTGTTGCCTGCGTTTTCCCATCCCCCCATCTTCACGGGCCCCTGCACCCCTGGCCGGGTCCTGACCTGAGACGTTTTCGGCTTTCTGTTTCTCAGGCTTCCTGAAAAAGGTGTCACCATTTCCAGCCCCGTCCCTCCCCTCCCATCTCTCGTCAGCCCACTTCCGTGTACCCCCCCATTCCCTGTCCCCTGTCACTGAATTGCTTCCCCATGGTCTACGTCCCCCCTCTGCTTCTGGGACCTCTCGGCGCCGCCACCACACACTCGCTGCTTCTCTCCCGGTCCTTGGCCCATCTCGGCTGGCACCTCGGCTTCCTCCTCTTCTTCCTGCTGAAGCCCCCCCCCCCACCCCCCATCTCCGAGCCTTCTGCAGGCCTTGTCAACTTAGTATCACCAGGTCTGCGCTCAGCCTTCTCTCCCTAAAGCTGCTCTTCCCTCCAGCAACAGCCCCACGGTCCACCCAGGCAGGACCTTTGGAAACCCGGGAGCCCCCTCGACCCCCTCATTCCTTCATGCCCACTCACCCTGGCATATGGCCACTGGCCCAGTCCTAGGGAGTCAGTGGTGTATGTCCCTCCTACAGGCTCTGCCCTTGTGCTTCCCAATCATAGGAAGGCTGCCAGGACCCACGTTCCTGCCCAGCCTGGTCTCTGTCACCCACCACCACCTACGACGGGGCCTGTCCAGCATCTGCCCTTCTGGGAGGCCCGTTCTCCCTACCACCCTGTAAACCTCACCCACTGCTCCACCTCTGAAGTCTTCTTGGTGCCCCACTCCCCTTGGGGAACCACATCCGCCCTCTGCCCTGCCTCTCTCTGCCTTACCTGCCTCCTTCTCGGGAGGGCTGTGGCTTTGCGTTGAAGGTATCTCCTTTGCCTCTTTTTCCTCCTCTGCCATCACCACCACCACCATCACCATCTCTACCACTTGTACACCCTTGGCCACCCCATGCCAAATGCTCGCTGTGTGCCAGCTTCTGTGCTCAGTGTGGCACAAACACGGCCTCATTTCATCCCAGCTGTCACCACAGGGTGAGTGCTGGTACAAGCTCCCTTTGAAGGGATAATGAATGAGCTCAGAGAGGCTGAATATCAGGCTCAAGGTTGCATAGACATTAAGAGAAGGAGCTGGGACTTGCAACCACATCTGCCTAACTCCCAAAACCTTTGCTTTAAATCACACATCAGAGCCTCCCAACGGTGTGTCCTGGACTCCCATGTGCCATGAGTGCGTTATAAGAGACCCAGACAGTGTCGTCCTCCACAAGGCACTCCCTGCTAGATCCTGTTATTCCCTGTGTGCTGTGATGTGAAAAAGGATGGGAAGTTCTGCCCTAAGCTAGTCTTGATCCCGGGGAGAGCCCCTCCCTTGCACTTCCCAACCTGGCCTCTTTGAGGGTGGGGTGGGGTAAATGCCCTTGGGTCCAGAGTGAGATCTGTGGCCCCAAGAGTGTGTACAGCTCCTGGAGGCTCTGCCTGAGCTGCCCAGCCCAGTCCTGGCTAGCATCTCCCCTGTCCAGTCTTTCACTCTCCATCCCAGACCTAAGGCAGCTGTGCTGGCCCTCCTCGGCCAGGCCTCGCAGACGTAGGTCTGTGCTAATGCAGTGCATGGCCTGGCCAGATGCTCACAGAGGCTCCCTGCTGTCAAGTCCAAGTCCAGCCTGGTGTGAACGGGGAGGTGACAGAACTAGGGAGTGAAGATGGCCTGAGTCAGAGAGCTGAGACTTGTGGGATCCTGGACAGAGAGAACTACTCTATTGGTTGTGGCTGTGCCATGCACTCAGTTTTATGGCTTTAAATTTCATTAGCTCTGCCTGACGATTCTGGGAGTTTAGTAGGGCCGCCAGCCTCACTCTCATTTTGCAGAGCAGCACACTGATCCCAGAAGCATGTAGTGACTTGCCTGATGTTACACGGCAACAAACCAGAGATGCCAGGCCCTAAGTCTGACCGAGAGAAAGGCCAAGACTCAGGGGTGTCAACTGGGTTGCCCAAAGGGAATGGGAGGAGGGGCAGAGGCTGGGGCTCACCCAACATTCCATCTGCTCACCCACAATTTTCAGCCCTTTGCAGGTAGGTGGGGTCATATAACTAATTATGGGCAGCAGTGACATTTGACCCTTCTGGGCTGGAGCATGGGTGACCTGTTGCAGGACCTTCGGTCCACCTTGTGTGGTGGCTTAGAAGACTGAGTTAACTCATGGGTGCTGGCTGTGCTGGAGCATCGCCTGGATGCACAGTTGGACTCTGCATGGGTGAGAAAGGAGCCTCTGCTGTACTAGCTGCTGGGTTTCAGGAGCTGTTTGTTACTGCAGCCTAGCCTAGCTTATCCTGATTAATAGAGAAAGGCATTTGATTTTGTGTTACCACACGTCAGGCATCGGGCTAGGGGCTTTGCCCCCTCATTCACTCCTTGAAACTGTCCTGTGATAATAAAAGTGTTGTGTTATTCCTGCTAATTGTAAAAGAACCTGCGGCCCAGAGAAGTAAAGCTTTCCCAGGGCCAGAACCCCAAGGTTGAAGGGAGCCTGCACTCAGAGCTGGGCTCATCTGATTGAGAAATGTCAGCGAACCCCAGAGATTTGCAGAGACAGATGGCTTTTGTGTCCCCAAATCCTGCAGGACGAAATGCTTCCTTTGAAGGGGAAGACTGCACAGACTGCTTTTTCTCATTTGGATTTTATGCCTGAGTAAAATCCTTGTGCAGTGATTGATGACAGCAGCCCTGGTTTTCCAATTTTTAAGACAACAATGCAGCTTGAAATAAAATGGAAAGAAAATGTTGAAGCATTTGGAACTTTTGGTTTAGATCTTTGGGAGCTGCTTGAACTGTGCAGGGCCCTTCTCCTTTCCCACTTCTGCCTCCAGTCTTTGCCGCTCCGGTCGACTGCCAAGGCCTCCTTTCTAAGACTGAGCTGAAGAATGCTCTGTCCTGCTCAAAATCCACAAAGGCACCCACCCTCTCCAGCAGCTTTCCCAAATTACATCCCTCCGGATATAATGACACTATGTGATAAAAGGGTTCCACAGCCAGAGACATTTTGAAAAGGCCAAGTTAAAATTTTTGTTATTCAAACTTAAAATTTTAAAAAGTTAGTTTTAAACCTCAGGATTTTTCAGAGCCTTTTTTTTTTCATGGGCAGGCTCCGGGAATTGAACCCAGGTCTCTGGCATGGCAGGCAAGAATTCTGCCACTGAGCCACTGTCTCCATATTCCTTAAACTTTTAGACCACAAAGTCCCCTCACTACCTTTAATTTTAGGGCACCTTGTGGGGTTAATATACAGCACCATATACTTTGGAGGACACTGGCTTTTAGGAAGAAGTCTGAACTTCTCAGCTTAATGCTAAGGGCCTCCCAGGGGCTGGTCCCTTTTCACCCCGCAGCCCCACAGCCTCTTCTCACATGCTCTGGTCTCCATCTGCCCCACTCTTCCATTCCTCTCCCTCTCACCCTAGACTTCCTACTAATTGCCACCCCACTCTGAGCTAGGTTGCGGGGTTCTCTCAACTGTGACCTGGAGAGAAATCATAGGCTGAAGAACAGTGTCGGAAACTTAATTCAGTCCCCATTTGTGAGGGTATTAAAAACACGCTATTAGTGACGTGGCAGAGATGACAATGGGAAGGATGATTGCGTGACTAATTGAAAGCCACGTGTTTATTGAGGCTCAAAGAACCCTTTTTAGCAATGGGCGCTGGGCCTGTGTTTGCCAACGAGCAAGGCAAAATGGGAGTGCGCTAGAAACAAAAAGCACCAGGATATGCTGGGCAGAACCAAAGATATCAACGTAATTAATAAAGTAATTAGCATGCACAGGAAACGCAAAAGCTGCCAGGAGGCTGATAAGAGAGGGTTATTAAGAGAGAATGAGCAGTGTAGCAGGGAAGTGGAATTTGGTTTTACATTTCTTTTTTATCACGGACCCCCCCCCCCCAAATACTCTATGAGTAATAAACAGACCTGGACTCACTGCAGAAAGTACCAATGGGGCTTGGGCCAGAATCTGTTCTTGACCCTCTCTGTGGCAAAATGAACACATCAATCAATCAATCAATGGGAAGTGCTGTGCCTCAGTTTTCCCTGCAGGGAAGTGTGGGGTTTATTTTGGTCATTTCTTAGGTCATTTCAAGCCCTGAAATTTTATGACTCAATACCGGTTGCATGGAAAGGCTTCCAGTGTGAAGTAAGCAGAACTGGTCCTTCTACCTTTACTTCCTCCTGCTCCTCTCAAGCTCTGTTCCCAGTGCTGGGGTCTTCCTGAGGGCCGGGGCTGGAGGCTGGAGAGTCTCAAGGGCCTCCTTCATCTCCTGTGCACCCACATAAACCCTGCAGGTCAGTCTGCCACGACGCAACAAGATGCATCTTGGCTCTGGCCCCTGCCCCTGCATCCTCTCCTCTGCCTGTTACTCCACTCTCAGAGGCCCATCTCTTTCCTCCCCGTTTTTCTCCTTTTCTCAAAATTTTATCAAGAAAAAATTTTCAAACATACAGAAACTCTGAATGGCATAATGAACCCTCCCAGACCCTCCTCCAAGCATCAACGATTAGCATTTTGCTGTATTTGCTTTCTCCTTCTGCGCCCCCCGACTCCCACTTTTTTTCTAAACCATTTGAGAGCAAACTGCACCCCCAAGAGAGTTCAGCATCATGCATCTCATAAAAATTAAGGACAGTGCCCTACATAACCACAATATTATCACACCTAAGAAAAGGACCAATAATTCATAATAATATCTGATAACAACAGTGAACTTTACAAAAAGCCACTCCCCTGCTTAAATGCCTTTAATGGGTCCCTTTTGCTTCCAGGTTAAAGTCCAAAGCCTTCCAACCCTGCACCTATTTTCTACCCACAAGCAGCCAGACCCAAAAGACACTTGAACTTTCCCACCCAAAGTGTTTCATCTCTCTAGAATGCCATTCCCCGCAAGATTTACCTGTTGAAGTTTCACCTATCTTATAAAGCCCAGTTAAAACCCTATAATGTCCAAGAAACCCTCTAAGGTCTTTCTAGATGAAATGCATATTTCTTTTCCCATCCCATGACATGTGGGAAGCTAGTGTGATGACAAAGGTCAGACATAGAAGAGGAAAGAGACAAAAGAATCAGAGAGAAATGAAGCCCATCCCTGATCAAACTGAGCCTGAAGCCCACTGTTCAGTTAGTCAATATGTTTCCTCTACTGTTTAAACCAGTTTGAATTACTTTCCACCAAAAGCACCCTCACAGATATTGTAGGGTTTAGGGCTAGCAAACACTTACTTTCTAAAGTTGTGAAGCAAAAACAGAAAAACATAGTACTTTATGTTCCGAGTACACTGGATGCTTGCTATTTCCCCAACATTTTCTCATCCCCCTACCCTTGCCTGGACTGTTTTTATTGGAAATGCCCTTATGTTCTTTTTTGTCTTTTAATTTATTTTGAGAGAATTCACCACTTTAACCATGTTAAAGTGTACAATTCAGTGGTTTTTAGTAGATTGAGAATGTTGCATAACTATCACCACTATCTAATTTCAGATAATTTTCATCACTCCAAAAAGAAACCCTATTCCCATTAAGCATTCACTCCTCATCTCCCCCTCCCGCTGTCCCCTGGCAACCAATCTGCTTTCTGACTCCACAGATTTGCCTATTCTGGAAATTTCATATAAATGGAATGATACAATCTGTGGCCTCTTGTGTCTGGCTTCTCTCACTTGGCATAATCACGTCAAGGTTCAGCCCTGGTGGCATCTATCACCACCTCATTCCTTTTGATGGCTGGGTAATAGCCCAAAATAACCACATTTTGTTTACACTGGGGTTGATGGACATTTCGGTTGTTTCCCACTTTTTGGCTAGTGTGAATAATGCTGCTATGAACATTTGTGCACAGGTTTTCACGTGAACACACGTTCTCATTTATCTTGGGCACATACCTAGGAGCAGAGTTGCTGGGCAACATGGTAGCTCTGTGTTTAACTTTTTGAGGAGATGCCAGACTGTGTTCCATTTTTCCTGTTATCTTTTACTATCCAAATCCTACCTGTGATTTCAAGGCTCAGGGAAACGTCCTCTCCCTGGGCTTTGTGAAACAGTCCCTGATTTCTTGAGGCAGGGTGTGCAGGAAGCACCTCTGCCCAGCATGGGGCTTGCTGTCACTGAACTTGTCTGTTGACTGCTGGGGCCCCTGCACCTGGCACCTAAACAGTACCCAGCAAATGCTGGTTTGGAGACAGAAAGAATAAACGACACATATCTCAAGAGGCTCCGTGGTGCAGCCGAGGCAAGGAGGGCTTCTTCCTAAAGAGGCAGCTGGATGCCTCTCAGTTGCCCAGTTGCAAGTTCAGAGCCCGCCCTGGCACCAACCAAATAAGAGTGGGCTGCCTCATCAGTGCCCAGAAGGGCGAAGTGAGGTCAGTGGACCTGGGCGAAAAGGCAGGTGGGAGGTCCGAGCCCAGACCTTAAGATAAGGACAGCACAGACCCCATGCTGGGGAGAGTGCCCTCCATGCCCTCAGTTGAGAGTTGGCATAGAGCATGGAAGGAGCAAGGCTTCGGGGAGTGGCAAACCTGGGTTCTCACTGGGCAGCCCTGCTTACTACCTGGGTGGTCCAGGGCCCACCCCTGGATTCCACACCTCCCCACGTGCTCACCTGCCAACTGGGAAGAGATCACTGCCAGAGGGCCAGGGCACACACAAGCACGAACCTGCTGAATGCCAGTTTGAATGCACGTGAGGGTGTGAACCCAGCTCACAGGGGAGGATGTGACCCAGCTCAGAGGGGAGGGTGTGAACCCAACTCATGGGGGAGGGTGTGAATCCAGCTCACACGTGAGGGTATGAACCCAGCCTCCATATGATAGTGAATCCAGTCCACAAGCATCTGCTCTTGGTTCTTGGTCTGAGGACCTCTCTGGGAGGCCGGCAGGGCAGAGACATTAATGTCCTCATGGAGTTAGGAAGCTCTGGCTAGAGACGGGGACAGGTGCCCCATTTATTGGGCTCTTTCTATGTGCCAGCCTCAGTACAAGGTGCTTGAATGTGTGGTCTCAGCCAACACTCATGGTGAACCTGTGGGAGAGCAATAGGCTTCTGCCTATGGGACTCAGAGAGGGAAAGTGATTTGCCCCAGGTTACACAGCTAGGAAGCGGCAGACTCGGTTTTCCAGCTGCCTGACTAGGCCTCTAACATCCGAAGCGCGGGAGCTAGGTTGGTGAATACATTCCATTTCCTTGGCACCTGAATGCATTTCTGGAAGCTGGCCATATATTTTTAATAATTGGCATGAACATGCAATCTCTCGTTGTCTGGCCTCCTGTCTGCTGTAAGACGCAGATAAGAAAGAAGGAGCTTGACTAGACTCAGGAAAATCCCCACACCCATCAGCAAAAACCAGCCTGGCCCTGCTACCTTTAATTCTTTGAGCCTTCCATGTCTGACTCATGTAAGAAAATGACTTCCTGGGTGAAATATTAAAGCCCTGCATGGCTGTTCAGAATCTGGCTCTGGCAGAGTGGGCTCTGCGGCCTGAGGCTGGGGTTGGGACATACCCTGTTGGGCTTGGGGGAGCTGGTGATGGTGAGGACACAGGACAATGGTGACATGAGGGCCTAGCTTCAGGGGCCGGGAGGGGGCTGCAGGGCTGAGCCAAGGCAGGCATCACTGGTACCTGGACCCATTTTACAGATGAAGACTCCATGGCCCTGGCAAGTTAGGACCCTCACTTTATTAATTACCACACACTTGGTAGCTTCAGCAACAGAAACAGATTCTGTCACCGCTCTGGGGTTGGAAATGTGCTCCCCCTGGAGGCTCTCGTGGAGGATCCTTCCTGGCCTCTTCCAGTTCCTGGTGGCCCCAGAGCTCCTTGGCTGTGGCCACATCCCTCTGATCTCTGCCTCCTCTTTAAGTGGCCTCCTCCTCTTCACATGACCTCCTCCTCTTCATATGGCCTCCCTCTCTTTGTGCCTCTTCTGAGGACCCTTGTCAGTGGATTTGGGGTCGACCCACACAATCCAGGATGGTCTTTCACTTAATTACACTCACAGAGGTTCCCTTTCCAAATAAGGTCATATAGGTATGTTATAGGACAAAGACCATGGATTCTTCTGCTTGATGCACTCAAATGACCAATTCCTGAGACACCCGGTTTCAAAGAGAGAAAAAGCTTATTACTAGGTGTGCAGTAGGAGAGCAGATGACCTTTTGGCCCATAATCTCTCTCCCTGAACTGCAGTAACTCTGATAGTTGTATAGAATTAAAAGATGGGCAGGTTTTAGGATAATGAGCTCAGCGGCTCCGGATGATGTAATTAGGGGGGATCTGATTATCGAGGATGCTCAGACTGATGACATGCTTAGTCACAGAACGTACGAAGGAAAATCGTGGCCTTAATATGATACTGGACATGGTTGTTAGTACTATAATGAGGTCTAGGTGACTTGTAGGATAAAGTCTAAGCTACTGCGCATTTCAGGTGGGCCCACTTTGATTAGATTCAGTCTCGGTCATCAAGATAACTTTGAACTTGGGGTGTTATCCTCTTCATATGGCCTCCTTCTCTTTGTGCCTCTTCTGAGGACCCTTGTTCCAGGCTGACCCAAGTCCTTTTGTTAATAAACATTAGGGGTTGTCTTTCATGATCACAAGACTCTGAGGGTGGAAAACTGGATAACTACATACAAATGAAAGTCATGAAGTTTCAACAATCACAGTGACAGAAGATAAGGGTTATACAATTGTTATCAGAGATCAAGGCAGCTGGATTACAATTCAGAGATTTCAGGTATTTCCCTCTGTCTACTTCAACATACCAGAGAGCAAAAAGGAATATCCATATAATGATTCAGCAATCAAAATCATTCCTTAAATCTTAATTTCTCGGTTACAGGTTCTGGGGGCTTAGGATGAGGACACGGGTTAAGGGGCCAGCATTTGCCCCACTCGGCTCACCTAACTTCACAAGGTAAGTGGTCGAGCTGGGCTCTCTCTGCATACCCACCTGCTGTGTGACTGTGGAGCAGTTACAAACCCCTGTGCCTCAGTTTCCTCACCTGTAGAATGGGGTTAATTGTGTGAGGCAGAGCTCTAAGACCAGTGCCTGGCCCATGGGACGCCTCGGCAGCAGCTGCGGCTGTGGGTCTTTGCACTGTGGCTGTAGTAGGGTGAAGGCTGAGAGGACCTGCCACTGCAGAGTAGGCCTGCTTGGGGGACACGGCCTCACGTCCACACTTGCTGTATCTGGGGCCTGATACTCTTAGGGGAACAGGTACAATCGGAAGCTAATGATTTCGAAAGCTTCAATGCAGAGAGGTTTCTTTAAAACTAAACAAAATAAAATAAAATGCCGGATGGAGGCAAAAAAGCAGCAGGAAGTGTGAGCAGACCAATGCCCCCCACTCTGTGCCCCCAGGGGCCAGGCCGTGGATTCCTGCAGGAGGCACTCCAATGCCCTGACGCGATGCCAGCAGCCAGCGCATGTCCGGCAGGTCAGGACGCTTCTCCAGGCTGTTTCCTCGTCTCTAAAATGGGGGTGCCGAGGTGCTGTGTGATCTGGGCCGTGCTGCAGAAATGGGCGGCTCTGAACCAGGGCAGACAGCCCTGAGGCTGGGGCTCTGGTGTAGAGAAGGGGTGTGTGTGTTGAGGGGGTGGCTGGACCGGACCAGAGAGGACGCTGTTTCCTCTGGCCCATCCCCTTACCTCTCTGGAGGGGCCCACTGATCATCTCAGCCTTCTTGGCCCTGAATGAGCATCTCTGGGGCACATAATGTGTTCTGAGTCAAGGCCAAATGACTCAGCATTTGAAAGTTAATCCAGTGTCTCTTTAGGGAGATTTAAGCCAAATGATCGCAGAAAACAGCCCCCCACCAAAAAAAAAAAAAAAAAAAAAATGGTAGACGGTTCCCTTTCAGAGGTGCCATGGCATGGAGAAAAGTTATGGGTAAGGATGTGATTTGAGAGTAAGGTCTTCAGGAAAAGTACACAACCTCTCAGAGAATAGCTCATTCATCTCGTAATAAGATTGCTCTTAGGCTGGATTCATTCAGTTATTCAACTAGTATTTACTGACTGTGGCCTATGTGCCAGACACTTTTCTGGGTAATGGGGGCGCAGTGGGGAATGAAACACAACCCTTCTCCCTGCCCCCTTTTCTTATGGAGCTTATATCCAGTTGAATGGGATGGCATCTCTGACAGCACTAGAAAGTTGGATGGGATGTACTGCCATTGGCATCAAGGACTCAACACCATCATGTGGGCACAGAGTTGGGATGCTCTTCCTTGATCCACTGAACACAGGTGTGGGCATGAAACACACTCTGGCTAATGCAACACAGGTTGGAAGTGACATGTGATGTTTTGGGGTGGAAGCCTTAAAAGCCAGTGCACACTGTGACATGCATTCTTTCTCTTTGCCACAAAAACTGTCCCAGAAGATACCCCTCTGCTGTGTCCCAGCACGAGGATGCTTGGGGCAAAGCTACTATTGACTCTCGATGGACAATGGTGATGATCAGAGAACCTAAGTTGTTTTAAGTTGCTGAGTTGGTTTTGTTCTGTTACCACAGCAGAACCTTGCACACCCTGACTAATCCATGCTCTGCCTGACTTTCTCACCCTCCAAGGGACATCCATCCAACTCAATCCTGGCTCATGCTTTGGGAAGTTAAGTCCAGTGTTGCAGTGTAGTAACTCACACTTCCAGCCAAGAGCTTGGGGACAGGCATCATCAAGAAGATGTCTTTGTTTACAGCCAACCCTGTGTGTGCTTCTCCTGTGGACCCAGTCAGTAAGCCAGGCAACCATCTCCTATGGACACGAATTATCTTGCCCCTCAAATTGTACAGTTCTTGAGGGAGACTGATGCAGGGCATGGTATACAAAAGGCATCTCATAAATGCTGAATGAGAGTTCTGATGACAACTTTTGCAAAGGGTAGGTGGTTGGAATTTCCCCCCAAAAGAGAGGGGAGGTCTTTGTGGGTGGTCACAGACTGTGTTTGGGTAAAAATAGTCACATTGTCCAGCTGAAAACTGGACTGAGTTTCGTAAGACAAACACGGGGATCAGAAGATGCTAATGTCTCAGATAATATTCTAGCCAGCTGTTGTGCTCCGTGACACTTAAGAATTTCTAGTAACCAGCCCAACATCCCCTGGAGAGTCACCAGACCGGCTGAAACAGAGATTTCCTGCCTCAGAGCTGGACAGTGTCTTCTGTACTGTGTCCTGAGGGACCCCCAAAACTCAGGTGCCACCCAATGGCAGGAAGGGAAGCCAACAAAGAAGATGGAAGGAACTGCAATCTCTCATGTGTCTAAAATACCTTCCAGCACCAGATGTTCCAGAAACATGGCTGTGCCTCAGGTCTCTCCATATATACTGGGCCAGATCCATCTGGGTCCACCATGTTGGCAGTGGTGGGGCTGAGTCAGGCCCCGTGCCAGAAGGAAAATGTCTGTGGACACCCTTAAAATGCCTCTCTGGCATATCATTCCAATTAAATCTCGCCTAGCATCCTCATTTTAATAAGTTAATCTGGAATTTACACTTTGCCTTCTCTCCCAAAAGGCCCGAGGCAGCAAATAATCAAAGCACAAATGCAACAGGACAGTTAAAAAATAAAGACAAACGATCCGAAGGCAAGATACTCCTCCAGGAACCTGGGATAAGACCGTAATTATGGCAGAGTGTTGAATTAGGCTCCACATTTCTGGCAGCCAAGGTTAAAAAGAGCACAGAGCGGCTTATCCAGTTTCGCCTGCCTGACTGAAGGAAGGAAGTAGCTACAAGTTCAAGGAGAGAGCACAGCCCATTTCCTGGTGCTAAATTCCACGAGGACTCTATTCTGTGAATCTTAATCTTGGGGGCACCGAGTCGCAGAATGAAGAACAGCCCTTTAAAGAAGATGCTGAATCATTCCTCAATCGGCAGCTTCCGCTTCGGCAGTGGGCCCTTGATAAAAGATGAGGGTGTAATAGTAAATTAAATTGCAACTCGGCAAAGACATCTCTCCGAGAAGCTGGCTTAATGGGCCCAGACAGATGGGTCGACTTTGGACATATGGAAGCATGGGGAGAGCCAGTTCCAGGTGCAGGGAACAATTTATTCCATAAATATTTACCAAGGACTTCACTTTGAGCCAGGCCCTGCTGGTGGGTGCTGGGGGCACACAGACAGCCTTGGCCTCTGAGGAGGTCACAGATCAGTGGGGGAGGCAGGTGCATGGAAGACAATTCCCAGGTGCTGCGAGCAGATAAAGGGGTGTTCGAGGGAGGTGGGAGCATGGCACAAAGGCAGCCAAGTCAGCAGCATGGCCCAAAGACTCCTGGAGAAGATGTTTCTGAGCTTCCTCTTGAAGGTCAAGTTGGAATTTTTCACATGAAGATCCAGAAGACGGCATCTTTGGGCAGGGAGAAGGGGGTTCTGGTAGAGGGGCAGCATGTGCAAAGACGTGGAGGAAGAAAGTGAGGCTTTGGAGAAGGGCCGGAGCTTAGGTTAGCATGGGGAGTAAGGAGAGGGATTGCAAGAGATAAAGCTGGGCAGGCGAGTGGGAACAGATCACGCAGGTCCTGCTGGACCTTGCCAAGGAGAGTGGACTTCCTCCTGAAGCTGCTGGGGAGGGTGGAAACAGTAGGATGAGGTCAGACCTTCAGATAGCGCTGGTTCTCCCCCGGGCAGAAGTTAGAGTAGGGGGGTCTCAGCTAACAGGACTCCCTGAGTGCCACTGCCCTGCGTAGACTGGGGCCTGCAGCTGGCTTGGGATACAGCTTGACCCTCTGGGCCACCATGGATGACAATGGATGGCAATGTCCTGACCCACTGTCCTGCCATTTGGGACTTAACCCTTATCTTCAAAAGCCCACAGAGCAGAGTAGACCCTGCTCTCTAGCTTTGCTCATCCCCACCCACCTCCATTCTGATATTTCTTTCTTCCAAAATGAATAGTGTGAAGTGGGGCTTGGACAAGCTTTATGAATATACCAGATGTTTCTGGCAAGCATCTGCCTACAGCTTAGTTTTTTCTTTTTTCCCCAGAGTGACTGTAGAGGGAGGTAGAAGATAAGAGTTAAAATTATTTAAAACTCTTTGTGTTTGCCTCTTCCAATATCTGTTTCCATGGGAACATGACTGGTTGAAGCCACCACTGTCAGAGCCAAGTGTTGTCCATGACTTCCCAATCCCCAGATGACTTCCACGATAAAGGCTGGAGAAACGATGGAATGTGCAGGGAAGTCTGAAATGCCCTTCCGTCCAGACTGTTCTTCTTTGGACCAGTGTCCTCATGGCCAGACAGCCACAGAAAGCCCAGTGCAGGGACCTCTTGATGCAGGTTGCATGGCAGCCTTCCACCATATTGGTCAGGGAATGCCTCGCAAGCACCCTGCAGGTGCCCAAGCTGTACATGGTTCCACCTCCTGCCTGCAGCCCACCTGGGAGGCAGATGGGGGGCAGCTGCACAAGGCTCCGGGGAGTGCTGGAGGCCTCAGATGCCACCCCAGGAGGCTAGGCTGGGGACTTGCTGCCGCCATGCTCCCTGCATTCCAGCATCCGTTTGTTAGGTCGGCTGGTAAGGAGGAAGTCCAGAAGAAAATGAACATCCTTCCACCTAGAAGCACAGGCTGCCTTCAGTCCCACAGTAGGCAGTGCATTCACTTTTGGGGCAAAGTGATTTCAAATTATTTTCCTTGAAATAGAAACAGTCCCTAAAGGCGTGCCTCTATGCACACACGAACATGCTGCCAATTTTTAGACCTCCCCTTACTCTATCTTAAAGCCTCATGGGCACGGGTCATCAAACGTCCTCCTTGGAACACTTTCTTCTTTAGGCTTCCAGGACACCACACTCTTCAGGTTTTCTTCCCAACTCCAGCTTCTCCTTCCAGGTCTCCTTTGCTGCTTCCTCTGTCCCTCCCCGACCTTTGAACACTGGGGTGGCCCAGGGTTCAGGCCTTGGTCCTGCCTCTTCTCCTCTGCGTCCCCTCCTCGGCTGATCTCATCCAGGGCTGTCAAGTTCACGTCCAGGCCTCACCTTCCACGCCCTACCTGAGGCCGCGCCTCCCTCTGACCCCAGACCCCAACGGCCAGTGGATCCTCGTCACAGGGATGAGCAGGTGCTCGGAACGAGACGTTTCCTTTTTCCCAAGAACGCAGATCTTATTTTTAAAACCATCTTCAACATACTCAGCAGATTTTCCCGCACCTGCTATATCTGAAATGCACAACTCAGAGGAGACAGCAGATCTTCCCACAGACTCTGCAAGCAGAGGGAGGGCCGAGCCGCAATGGAGGGAGCACGGAGAACGGGGCACACTCTGGGACACCTGGCGGTCCTTGTCCTGGTCAGCGGTATTTGTCTCCAGAGAAGTGTCCCTCCTTCAAACAGCCTTCAACCAGGGTGGACATTCCCTGTCCCCTATTCCCCTGCAAACGGCTGGCTCTCCTGGCCCCTCCTTCTCTGGCCATGCCTTCACATGCTCCTTCCTAGCTCCTCCTCCTGTGCCACCACCTTCAGAGGTCCCCAGGGCCCTCCGATGACCCCTTCCCTTCTCACTGCAACTGCTTCCCGGGTGACCACATCGTTCCCACGACCCCACCCCCAATGCGCTGCCCCCCTCAAATCCCTCTGCTCAGGGCAGGACCCCATGTCCACCCTAGATAGTCAAGTCCTGACACGCCTTCTTTCTTAAAGCTCTTGAACCTGTCCCCCCCCCCGGGCCCATCCCTACTGCCCTGCCTGGCTCAGGTCACACTGGTGCCTGCCTGGATGATGGTCAAACCTCTCCCCCATCCCTGGGCCTCTGGCCTCGCCGCTCCACCTGCACCCTCCACCCCATCTGGGCCTCAGTCCATCGTGCCCCTCCCCTGACTAAAGACAAACCTTGCTGTTTCCACATCTCTGGTTAGCTTGACCAGGCTCTGCCTGCACCATTATTTGTCTCTCCTGTCACCTTCCCAAAGGCACCTTTGGCTCTGGCCACCAGGTCTCCTCCAGAGCTCTTTAAATCCCAGCAGAAAAAAATCTCTTGACCATACTTGCCAAGGAGTAGACATAACATACACGTACACTCGGCGAATACAGTCAGATTCTTCCAGCCCTCTGTGTGTGTCCTTCCCAGTGCCACGCCCCCCCCAGGAGGTGATCACCTGAAATTCTGCATTAACAACTGCTTTCTTTGTCTTTAGAGTTTTCCTTCCTTTGCATAAGTAAGGAAACATAGGTAGCATTCTGCTTAGTTCCTCCAGTTTTCAAATTTTAAGTAAATGCAAAAAAAAATAATAATTTTTATCTTTGTCTCTGAATTGCTCTATGTTATGTTTTGAGATTCATCCAAGTTGATGCATGTGGCTGTGGGTCATTCATTTTCCCAGCTGTATAGTATTCCTTGGTTTGGGAATCCTGGTTGGGGCTGCTCCTGTCCCCTCTGCAGCCGTGCAAGGACTTCCCAGGGGTGAGCTCTGGGGAACAGCAGGTCTGGGGGGTGTAAGCCTCATCAGGGGTTGAACTGTGCACCCCCAAAAGACATGCTCAAGCTGTAACACCTCCTGTGCATGTGACTTACTTGGAGACAGGTTTGGTTAGAATCATCAGCTCCAAATTGGAGTATGGCATCCCTTATTCAATATGACTGGGGTCCTTACAGGAAGGGGGCAGACACAGGGGAGATGGGCAGGTGACAGAGGAGCAGAGACTGGAGCGCGAAGCCTAGGGCTGTGTCAAATGGCAGCATCTGCCACAGGCAGGGAAGGACCCTCCCTAGAGGAGAGGACTCAGGGGAGCCCGGCCCCGCCTAGGCCTTACTAAGGCTTCTGGTCTCCAGAATGGGGAGGGAAGCCATTTCTATTGTTGGAAGCCTCCAAGCTGGTGGCACTTTGTTACAGCAGCCCCAGGAAGTATCCTCGAGTTGCAGCATCTTCGAGCCACAAGCCAACAGTTTTCCAGAGTGGCTAAGCCACTGAAGTGGCCTGCCAAGGGCACAGCCACTGCCCAGGGTGCTTCTTCCAGCCCTGGGCTCGTCAGACAAGGGCCTTCCTTGCCCAGAGCAGCTACCTCTTGCCCATGTGGGCCCCCAGCTGGGAAATCTTCCCTGACCCTTCGAGGCAGGATTCACAACTTCTCTGGGTACCCGCAGCACCCTGCACCTCCCCTGGCACCCTCCTGTGTGGGGCAGGTAATACCCACTGACACCCGGGCTCCCTGATAGTGCCAATGGCAGGGCCACCTCTGGCTCGAGGCTGCCTCGGCGGAGCTCGGCGCGAAGCTGACACACAGTAGGGAAAAACTTGATAAATTTTTGTTGCAAACATGAGAGGGAGGTTAGGAGTCAGTCTGGGGCCAGGGGGATGCTGGGGTTGGGGAGCTGGAGATGGCGTGGAGGCCACAGGGTTGGGTGAACTGTGCAGAACTCAGTCCCCCACCCCTCCTTATGTCCCCTTCAACCTGTGTGTGGTTAAGAACAGGGCAGCTGCCACTCACTAGCTGTGTGACTTTGGACAAGTCACTGAACCTCTCTGTGCCTCAGTTTCCTCATCTATAAGGGGAGGAAAATACTAGCTTCTCCCTTGAATGTCTTCATAAAGATTAAGTTAAGTGAAAATCCTTATAAAGCATTTGTAACCACAGCTGGCACATGACAAGAGCTACAACAGCATTTATTGAATAAAAAGGAATTAGTTTCTGTAGCAAATAATCTAACTCAACATGTCTGGATAGATCATTTAAATAATCCAAATCCAGGGAGCCCAGAATAAGAATGTGGGTCTTTAATCCTGTATAGCTTAATGTAATGCCTGGATACATCCCAGAGTATATTAAGCAGATAATCAGAAAATATTGGGAAAGTCCCTTGAGGGATGGAAGTAAAAATAAGGAACTATTAAATTCTACCACTGGGGAAATCCCTGCTACTAATGTGTCAAACATTAGGAACACCTAATTAGGGATCTAGAAGCTTGTTCTTGTGAGGCTTATGTATGCAGCGGAGAAGCTTAGCCTATCTATAAGTATGCCTAAAAGTCACCTCCAGGGGACCTCTTTTGTTGCTCAGATGTGGCCTTTCTTACTCTAAGCCCAACTCTGCAAGTGAAATCATTGCCTTTCCCCCTACCTGGGAAATGATATCCAGGGGTGAAAGTCTCCCTGGCAGCATGGGAGATGACTCTTAGGGATGAGCCTGGCCCTGACACCATGGGATCAACAATGCCATCCTGAGCAAATGAGGGAAAAGAAGTGTAACAAATAAGGACTCAGTGGCTGAGAGAGTTCAAATAGAGTTGAGAGGCTACACTTGAGGTTACTCTTATGCAAGCTTCTGTTAGACACTGCTCCCTATCATAGCTTGCCAAACCCCAACCAAAACCATTCCTGCCAATCCTAAAGAACATCCAGGGCATTAGATAAGATTCTACAAAATTCCTTGCACTAAGGTAACTTTCCAGAAACCTACAACCTCCAGATGGGTCCCTGGACCAGGTAAGTCCTGAAATGCAGATGGGCTGGCCTGTCCAGAACATCAACTAGTTCTCCCCCTATCCTTTATTATCAAAAACCCCTTCCAAAATGAAAAAGTTAGAATGGGCATAGCTCAAATACCCCTAAAGAGTGGGAGAAAGATCAAAGGTGATGGTGGAGTTATACAGAGGAGGTAGGGTTTAACTAATGAGTATGACTGCTGAATCACTACACTGATATTTCTTTAAGTCACCAGTATCTTAGAGTAACTAGAAAAAAAACTTAAAATCGTGGAATTGTAACCCATACCAAATTCTGAAATCTGTTCTACAACTAATTGTTGTGATATGCTTTGAAATTTATTGCTTTCTTGCCTTTATGTTATTTTTCACAAAAAGAAAAAAAAGTTGATTGTGATGATAAAAAAAATTGATAAAAGATATGAACAGGATCTTTCACCAAATGGAAACATGAATGGTAACTAAATATGTGAAAAGAAAAAAACCCATAGGACTGTAGAATATAATCAGTGAACCCTAGAGTAAACTATTGCTTATAGTTAACAGCGCAATTATAACAATATGATTTTATCAATTGTTTCAAAATTACCATACTATGCAAAATGTTAATAATGGGGGGGGTACACAGAACCTTCTATTTTCTGCATGATTTTTCTGTACACCTACAATTTCTTTAACTAAAAAATTATTTTAAAAAATGGAATTAGTATGTGGCGTTGGGGTGCCTCTGGGAAGACCCCAGAGTCAAATTCTCCTTCTAGGGACGCTCACACTCACTCTCACTGGGAGAATCACTTCCAGGGGTCTCCCTGCTGACCCTGAGCCCGTCATCCTGTCGTCTCCTCCTAAGGGCTGCTGAGCTTCCAGCATCCGGGCCCACCTGCTGGCCCTGCTCCCTGCTGGCCTGCAGGCGCCTTGAGAGCTGTATCCCAGGAGGAACGTGTGGGATGCTGGCCAGTGAGCACGGGGACAGCCCAGATGGGGCCCTGTCCTGGAGAAGCTTGTGGCCCTGGGGATGCTGGGGACATGGGTGCCTGCAACGCAGGTGGACAGATGAGAAGGTCCTCATGGATGAATACTCAGGGTGCTGGGGAAGAGGGGGTGTTAACTCTGGGAGAGCTGGCCAACTCAGGGGCCTGGCCCCTCCGGGGGAACCCAGAGCCTGGTTCTTAAGGGCAAGTCGTGCACTTGGCAGAGAAGGGGGCGGCCTTTCTGGAAGTGGAATAGCTGCAGTGAAGGCTCCGGAGTGTTGGGCAGAGGCCAGAACAGCCAGGAGCACCCAGGGGGAGGCAGGCAGTAGAGGACAGGGGCAGACCACCAAGGTCACACATCACCTCCCCCCAGGTCCAGACTTTCTCTCTCGCCATATTGTTCCCTGGTGTGAGGTGCTGGCTGGGGGGTCCTGGAAATCAACGCCCCCAGAAGGGGGATTAGAACATCTGGTCCCCTGGGCATGCTGGTCAATCAGCACGCCATGCTCGAGGGACCAGGGCTGAGAGCAACCAACCGAGGGCCAGAAACCTACAGGGCTGGGGGTGGGTGGGTCAAAGGCTCTGTGACCATGGTGACGGAGTAAAAGGCAACCCCCAAACCAGAGGAGAAACAGAGAAGCCAGCCAGGAGGAATTCAGAGAGAAATCCAGTAAATACAGGGAAGGGAACGTAGACCTTTGCCCTCCCTGCCTCAGTTTCCGCATCTTCACTAAAAGGCACTTCTGTGGCACCCCAGGGCTCTTCGTTTGAGAACCACTGGCCCGGAGGCTGCAGAATGTTCCAGGGTTCTGTGCACAGAGCTGCCCAGAACAGCAGCCCTTACTAGGGAAGGGAAGAGGGAAAGATCTGTGATAGCAAACCGCCAGGTATGCAAATGGCCTGCTAAGGTTTACCTTGCTCAGTGGTCCTGGGGGGCAGGCCTCCCAGATCCATTTTTCTGCCCAGCCCTGCAGGAGAACCCGTTATACATACTCAGGACCCCCTTAACCTGGGGCGGAGGTGGAGGCCCCTCAACCTCCCCCTGCCACTTTGAGCTCAGTCTCAGGCTGTCTGAGTCTGGTCTCTTCTCCACCTGCCCCAGCTCCAGGCCTCCTCCCTTCAGTTGCCAGGGCCCCTCAGCCTTGCCGTCAGGTGTGGAATGGGAAAACATTTCCCACCTTCCCCATTTCACAGATTTGAGGCCTGTGACTGAGGCCCACAAAAGCTCAAAAAACTGCCAAGGGGTCAGCGGTGCTGCTGTAACCTGCTGGGTTATTGCGGGTAAGTTACATAATCTCTCTGGGCTTCTGTTTCCTCCCCAGTAAAGCAGGGTGAACAAGGGCACCTCTTCTGGGAGTTGTTGTAAGGGTACCTGAGTTAACATATGCCAGCTGCTTCTACATCCTCATCTCCATTACTATGACTGCTGGTTTCTATCCCTACCCCAGACTCTCCCTAGCTCGGGGGCCCAGCTGGCTGGTGGATAACAGTTTCTCCTAGTGCTGACATCCTGTGGTATTCACCCCAAGTGGGTGAGGACGTCCCCTGAGGTGGGGGACCAGCCTGCTCCAGTGCCAACGGTGCATGCTGAGTGACACAGATGTCACCCCCACCCCCCTGGACACAGCCTGTCTGCTGAGTGAGCTCAGCTGAGTCCTGCCCCTTGGCCTGTGGGCACAGTCAGGGTCTCTCTGTGCTCTGTGCTTGTTCAAGGTGTGCTTGTCTGGACACTTGTGTCTCCCTGGGGACGGACACTTGTGGCAGCAAGATGGTGGCACACATCCCTAAATCCCCCTCCTAAACCCACACCGTGAGGAAATGGCTTTCTCTGCTGTTGCCCCAGTTGTATGACTCCTACCTGGACTGAAGCCCCTCTGTCTGTCTCAGGATAAATGAGGCTGGGCAACTTATTTGCTAGAAAAACTGATCCAGATGGATAAACACCTCTGTCTTCTATGCACAGAATGACAATTTCCAGTTTAGCTTAAGAATTCATACTAAATTCCACAAAAAGATCCCCCGAATAATGCAGTGAGAAAAATGGAGATATCCCCCATGCTGGTCTGAAGCTATTATGTACCCCAGAAAAGCCAAGTCCTTGAATCCTCATTCACTATTGCTGGGTGGGAACTTTTTGATTGTTTCCATGGAGATGTGACCCACCTAATTGTGGGTGGTGACTTTTGATTATATGATTTCCATGGAGGTGTGTCTACACCCATTCAAGGTGGGGTTGTTTACTGGAGCCCTTTAAGAGGGAATCATTTTGGAAAAAGCTTTAGAGCGACCAGAACCAACAGAGCCTACAGAGCCAGAGACTTTTGGAGATGGAGAAGGAAAATGCCCCTGGGGGAAATTCATGAAACAAGAACCTGGAGAGAAAGCTAGCAGATGTTACCACGTTTGCCAAGTGCCTTCTCAAGAGAGAAAACCTGAATGCCATCAGCCTTCTTGAACCAAGGTATCTTTGCCTGGATGCCTAAGATTGGACATTTCTATAACCTTGCTTTAATTTGGACATTTAACAGCCTTAGAACTGTAAACTTGTAACTTAATACATTCCCTGTTTAAAAAGCTGTCCCCATCTCTGGTATATCGCATTCCAGCAGCTTGCAAACTAGAACACCCCAGTTTTCTCGATAGACTTTGCCACCCTGTATGGAAATCAAACCTCACAGCCGGCCCGAGTCCAGCCTGGCATCATCTCACAAGGCCACATTGAACTGCCCCTGAGAAAGTCAACAAAACCACAACTTCCAAAGGGAGCCAGACTTCCCTAGCCTGAAACATCCCAGGAAGGCCAAACCCCGGAATATGAAAACATACATTAACAGTACTTATTTTTTCATACGATTCTTTAACAACACAATAGCTGGTATACAACGTATGAAAAAAATGCATAGTTTATCACTCTGAAAATCACAGAGGCATGAGAAGGAGCTCTTGGACTGTTTATTCCCTAGTAGCACTCCCTAAAGGAGAGAGAAAAATGCAATGCAATTTCTCTTTTATATAAGTGGGGGCTTCTAAAATGCTTGGAAAGTGTTTCTTGCTCAGAAGTGCCCCTGGGAGCTACAGCCCCCATCGCTATGGGTCCTTACCTCCATGCTGTACCTCTCCACTGTCCTTCGCAGGGGGTCCACGGCCTGCCAGCAGATCAGTATGCAAAGGTCAATTAGCAGCATGCCCCCCACGATCACAAGCAGTTTCTGGTCCTTGATGATCTGCAGGGGAGGGGGGGAGAAGGGGAGGAGCAGAGGGGAGTGGAAGTGAATGAGAGCTTCCTGGACAGCAGCTGGTGGTGGTGGTGGGGAGAGGGGGTGGGAGAGTGCGGCTCCTGGTTCAAGAGTCTTGTGACTCCTCACCACCCATAGGGCAAAGGCACCAAACTCCTTGGCTCGGCATTCAAAGCCTTTCCAGAGCTTGGCCTTGACCGCTGCCCAAATGCACACACACGTGCACAGTTCAGGCCTGACTGATCCCCTTGCCCCAGTCTCCGGTCGAGCTGATCTGTGATTTCCACCTCTAGGCCTTGGGAGGGGCTGCTTCTTTGGTCCAAAACACTTATTCTTTCAGTCTGGCCAACTCCTAGTATTTCTTAAAGACCCAGATCCATTGCCACCTCCTCCATGAAGCCCTCTCTGACTCCAATGGCAGAACTACTTACTCCAAAGCACTCGGTTCACCTGAGGAGTCAAACAGTAGCAGCAGAAGATCTAAAGTATAAGGAACATTTACTCTGGCCCAGGCTTTTGTGGTCTGTTTCCTGTATGTATAAAGGCAGGTGCTGCTCATTCCTGTTTTATGGATGAAGATGGTTGGGGTTGGGGAGCAGTTGGGTAACCTGCTCAGCTGTCATGAGATGAGGCTGGGATTTAAACCAAGCACCTGTCTCCCCTGGAACCCAGAGCCTCAGCTGGCACCCTGCTGATCCCATGCTCAGCTAAGTTGTCCACACTTGGCCACACTCAGTAAACTTGGAGCCCCAGGCAAAAGGGAGGCCTGTTTTATTTGGCTGCATGAGCTCAGGGCCTGGCAGGGCCTGGCAGGCAGTAGGTACTTAAACATCTGATGGATGGCATTGAGGTGACAGATAAAAAAAGAACTATCCCTCCCCCCGACCCTGCTCTGCACCCCAGGCATCTTCACAAGGCCATGAGATTCCAGGCCATTCGCTGGTGCTGAGCCCAAGGAAAGGTGCTGCCCACTCCCAAACTGCCCTTCGCCCACCGCGCTTCTTCCAGCCCCTGCACATAAAAGCCAAAGTGACAAAGCAGTTCTGGAAAAGACGTGGCAAACTGGACCACATTGAGGACGAAGCTTTTAACGACAAAAGCCTTTTTTTTAAAGGAGAAATAGAAACTCAAGAGGCCTCTCTGCGGCCCAGTGTGAAAAGAACAAGAATGTGTTGCTGAACGAATGCCAAAAAGATCAATTCTACCTAAACCTCTTTGAGGTTTTCCAGAAGCATCCAGTGAGGCATCGATGGGCTGCCAAAACCCAGCTCAACCCCCACCCTCCAGGGAACCAGGGCGACTTCCCACCAGCCCTGGGAAATAGGGGCAAAAAGAAGAAATGGCTGAGGCGTTTTGGCTCGGGAGGACAGGCTGGGGCAGCTTCCTGCTGGCCGCAGGGCTGCTGGGAGGCTCCAGGCATCTGCCCATGTGGCTTCTGCCCTAAAGGCCCTCAGCCTTTGCTGCTGGCACACGCCTTGGGCAGCTTTTCCTCTGCATCCATGGGTGCCCTGCCTGAGGTGCTCCTACATCTGGTCCCTACCAGATTGAAGGCAGGGCCGGTACCCCTCCCCTGCACCCTGGCTGTCAGACCTTCCTGGGGAATGTGGGGGAATGAGCGAAGGATCTGTCACGACGGGGCCAGGAGAAAGAGGGGCTGCTGACCAAGTTCAAGGTCACTGCCTCCTGCCCAGCTCGGGCTCTACTTCATGGGGCACTGCAGGCCACAGTTCTGTCCCTCTCCACTGGGCAGCCCCTAAGTCCTGCAGGGAACAAACCGTCTTTCTCTGTGGCCCCCACACAACCAGAGGACATCATGTTGGGGGCCATGGCCACGTCCCCCTCCTCTGAAGCCTGCGTGACAGAGGTGATGTTGCACTCAGATTTGCATTAACTTGGCTTGCACCTGTTGTCCCACCCACCCCCGACAGTGGGCTCAGAGCAGCTGGGGTGTTGCTCCTGGCTGGATTCTCAGCTCCCGGCCCCAGGCCTGGCCCAGGAAAAGTGCCTGGTCTGTATCTGGCTGAAGCATTTCCTCAGCACTCAGTGTCAGGCCCGCTGGGCACTGGAGCACAGAGAGACAGAACAGGCACTGCCCTCCAGGGCCCATGAAGGGATGCGGGGAGAAGGCAGACTTTTCCTGGAGGATTGCAGTGGAGCGTGGCAAGAGCTGTGGCAGAGAGAAGCCAAGGGTGCTGGGGGAAAGGAAATGGCTTCCGGGAAGAAGAGGCCTCTGAGCTGGAGGAGGGAGGGGAGCTAGACCCCTGGGGCTTGAGGGGAGGGATTCCCGGGCAGAGGAAACAGCAGGTGCTGCAAGAGCCTCCTGGATGGCAGCCCGGGGAGTGATCTAACCCCTGACTCAAGCTCTAGAGCCTCTTGTGACTCCCTCTGACCCACGGGATGAATCCGGCTGCACCCCTCTGCCTGGCGTTCAAAGCCTTCCTGAGCTTGGCCCCCAACCACTCTCCCAAGACACCTGAGCACTTTGTTGGCATTCCCCCACTTCCCTCCCCACCCCCAGGCCTCTAAGAGGCAGTTGAAGGGCCCTCATGCCTTCTGTGGGAGGCTTGGTGTGGCTGGGGGTGGGTGGGGTAGGTGTAGACCTGCCAGCTAGAGCCAGAGGTTTAAATGAGTGGGCAGTGTGATGGTGGCTCAGTGGCAGAATTCTCGCCTGCCATGACGGAGACCCGGGTTCAATTCCGGGTGACTGCCCATACAAAAATAAAATAAATAAGGAGTGATGGGGAGCTGGGGCGGACCGGAGGCAGGGAGCCTGAGGGAGAGGGCCAGCCAAGGGCTGTGACATTGTCCCAGGCAGTGACTGTCAGATGCCACAAACACTGGCCAGGCGGCTTGGGCTGTCTCAGGTTTGCATTCCCCTCCCCTGACCCCCAGACCTGCTCCCCATCCTACACGTCAGCACCTCCAGAATCGCTTGTTCTTTGCCAAGGACTACTGGTAAGAATAAAGGCCCACCCCTTTCCCCGCAGTCTAACTTCCTGGAAGGTGCATTTGTATGGAACACCCCTATGCTACACAGGAAGCAACGCACTCCAGGGAAAAGGGCTGAGGACAGGGACAGGGAGTCGCCTGGGAGGAAGGAGACACCCCTCCCGATGGAACTCATGAGGCCCAACTGGTCTTAAAAGATCAGCACTGGGACATCACCTTGCAAATGTGACAAAGTACAACTCTTCCAATTTTAAGGCTCATGTATGAAGTCTGAGGTAGCCTCGTGGGACAGAAACATCCCAGGCAGATATCAAGGAGAGTACTGACATTACGTGGACATGGGGTGGAGCCCTGGCTCCATTCCCTGCTACCCATGTGACCCTGGAAAAATCACTTCCTCTCTCTGCCTCTCCATTTCTCATTGGTCAAATGGCAAGGGTGGGGGTGGTAGAGGGGGAAGAAGGGAGGCTGATCAGCTGGTCTCCAAGTATGGTGCAAAGGAAAGAGTGTGAGTTTTGGAATTAAACCTAGTTCTAATCCCAGGGTTGCCAAATATTAACTATGTAACCTTGAGTGAGTTGTTTAGCTTATCTAGAAAGTGGGGTCACTGATCTCTAAATTGCAAAGTTGTTATAAAAATAAAATGAGGGGATGCGAGGTAAACACCTAATAAAGTACCTGGCACATAGAAGATGCTCAACAAACTGGAGCTTTTTTCTTATCACTACTTGGGTTTCTGACAATTACTGCTTCTGTTTACAGACTCATGCTGCCCAATGACATCTAGGGGCCAAGTGTGATACTGCACCTCAGCTCTACTAGACTTAGGCATACTCATTACCTAGAGGGATCCATGGTGGGACGATCTGAGAGTAAGAGGAGAGGCTGTGTCTAATTCCCTACTGGTGCCATTCCCAAAGCCTAATACTTGGCTGGTGTTTGTGCCTGAATGGAATCAAGCTAACTAATTACGAATTACATTTCATTCACTGATTGCAGAAGTATTTATGAAGCGCTTACTCTGAATCAGGTTCAGTAAAAGGCACTGGGGATAGAGCAGTGAACAAAAGAGAAAATGTCCTGCCTTCTTGGAGCACACATTTTAATGGGGTAGAGTAATAATTAAACAAATCCACCTATGAATATACATAGTATAACATCAATGAGAGAAGGTTAAAAATAATCTTAAATAATGAGAACTGAGGGAAGGAAAGATAAAACCACTATGATCTGACCACACAAATTCTGGGCACCAGAGAACCCTCATGTCTCCCTATTCTCAACTCTGCTTCTCTGACTGCCTTCCTTCTTTTCTGTTTCCCTCTCTGAAGCTGCCCCAATTTCTCCCTGGGCAACATCAGTGCCCACAGATACCATCAGACTCAGTTCTGGGGCTACAAGTTTACTAGTGGTACATGCTTGCTGAGTGAGAAGTGGGAGTGAAGATACCCAGGACTGATTAAGTACCAGGTTATGGACTCAGAGCTGAGTTTGAGTCTTGCTAACCAGTCGTGTGGTCTTGGGTGAGTTTCCGAAGCCCTCTGAACCAGCTCCTCCATCTATAAAATGGCGACCACAACTGTACAGGCTGCACCAGGGTACTGGGCCTGGCTCATCATTAACTGCTCAACAGAGGTCAGCTATTGCCATTGCCAAATGTCACTTCCCATTATTTAGAGCAAACTATGGATTTGGTTTACAGCCTGTTTTTGTAAATAAAGTTTTATTGGAACATGGCCACGATCATTCATTTATGTATTTGTCTATGGCTGCTCTCATGTTACTGTAGCAGAAGTGAGAGGTTAATAAGTGGTTGTGACAGAAACCAACTGGCCTGTAAAGACTAAAATATTTACCCCCTGGCCCTTTACTGAAAATGTTTGCCCACCCCTCCTTTAGAGAGAAGGGCATTTCTTTAGTTCTTCAAATGACTTCATATCTTCTGATTTAAACTGATTCAGACTCACCTTCTACCAGGGCCAACTCATCGGCCAGCTCCAGGGAACCCCAGTTAGAGGGAATACCATGGGAATGGTGCCCCCTAGAGTTGCGCAAATAGTGGCCCTGCCTGCCTACCACCTCAGGTGACTGAAGCCTCCAGGTGGCTGTTACAAGCCCTCTCTCAGCTTCCTCCTACAGCTGAGCTCAGTGAAGATCTGAGCGGGTGGTCTCCCAGGCTTTCACTGTTTGTGTTTTTGTCTGACTGAACCATGCCTTACTTGGAGTGAACTTCCTTTGTCCTCAAAAAACATCTGCCCCGGAACAGAAGGTCTCCTGTCTGAGTTGCTGCACTCATCTCAACATTTCAATTTGGTCTCAGTAAGAGGCAGAATGAAGACTGTAATAAGGCTCTCAACTGAAGATTTTATGATTGGTCTTTAGAAAAAAAAATGATAGCAAGCTATAAAAATACCGAATTTGGAAGCATTAAGTCACCATGTGTCAATACTTTCTTTAATAGGTTTCATTTTCTTTAATGTCTTTAAAAATATGGCCAGATGGGGTGAAAATTGTGTGTGTGGGGAGGGTATGCCATTGTGGGTGGAGGGAGGAGGAAGTGGGAGGCAAGGAAAGAAGAAAAGGATTAAAGGAAGAAGAAAAGTATATGATTGCATTTACAGATTTACAGAAACCTAGTATATCTATCCGTTTAAATAAAAGGAGCCTATTAAAAAAATAAAGTCTAAACTTTAAAACAGATGGCAACAACAATGAAAACTGACCCTGGCTATATAAAAAAGCTGGTTCATGGAGTAAGTCCTTCCAAGACAATCTGGTTCCCAGATTGGAGATTTTGATTCATGTGAGCTGTGGATTTCTTGTCTACAATTTTAACCTCCTCAAAAATTTGACTGATAAATGATACTTAGCTACAGTACCACAAACCTGCTCCAGGGATAACTGCAGACCTCAGAGCAACGCCAAAGAGTCTGTGCGTGTTCGCTTGACCTTAATCATTTTCACAACAAATAAAACTAGGGGTGTGTGGGATGGGTGAGGGAATCTCATACTCCAAGCCTTGAGCAGTTTCTCTGCCGAGTCCCTCCCCTGGATGTCTGGGTCTACCAGAAGCCTGAGTTCTCAGAGTTTGCCCAGATGCTCAGGGTCTCCTCTCCCTGCTGGGGCAGTGTGGTGGGAAGTGAGCTGAGCTCAAGGTCTCAGGACACCATGTCCCACATGTCCTCACACCCAGCTTTCTGACAACTGAAGTCTTGCCTGACATGTTTTGTCAATTGTTGCCAGACAGCCAGAGCGTTGAGTAAGGGAACACAAAGGCTAGTAGTTTATTATGTCAACAATATGGATGAATCACCTATTGACACAAAGGGATCAACACCGTGATGCTCAAAGCCAGGATGGAGTTGTCAGAGATGACAGAGCAGGAGGGGCCCCAGAAATCTGCGGAAAGGTGCTTCTCCAGCGTTGGCCTGTGTCAATGTCCCCTGGAGGGAGGTCTTGAGGAACACAGATTCCTGGGCCCCACCCTGCAGATTCTGCTTCAGCAGGGCTGGGGTGGGGTCTGAGAATGTGCATTTGTAGCTAGGTCCCCGGTGATGCCAAGGCCTCTGCAATTCAGGGGCCCAGCCTGGGCGGCCCTGGTCTTCCACCTGGCCACCCACATCCCACCTGGGAAATTCTACCAACTGCTGTTGCTGCTGAGCTGCAGCTCCTGAGATTTGGCTGCTACTGACCTGGGCTGGTTTTTTTTACGATATTTACTTCGTAGTGTTCCAAATTCCTGTTGGATTGTGATATGCAGCCAGGGCTGAGAACCATTAGGCTGGCCAACCTTCTCGTCTCCCAGAAGGGCACTGTCAGGACACTGCTGAGGCCCAGAGAGGGCGGGGACCCTCCAAGCTAGCTCAGGGAGGGGTGGCAGAGGGCTGTCTCCTCCCTCATAGCTTCCTCCCTCTGCATGCAGCCCAGGGTCCTCCTAAGGTGTGTCCGGTGTGTGGTGGGGGTGGGCAGGGAAGCAGAAAGCACCCCCACCTCATCTGGAGAAGGGCAGGTGCTGCAGCCCCTCCAGCTACTCTGGTGGGCCCCAAGTTAGGAGACCACAGCCTCTTAGCTTGGGGGATGGCGCTACTTCAACTTTTCCCCATTGTACAGTCAGGGAAACTGAGGCTCAGAGAGATGAAGAGAGGAGCCTCACCTCCTGCTGCCTCTGGAGTGCTTTCTGTCCTGCCATGGGCACCACGGCTCCTTGCCCAGGAAGGCAAACCCAGGTTTTGGGTGAAGGACCGGATCATGGGAATCCCCAATGCAGGGTCTGCAAAGGAGGGTTCCAGAAACAAGTTCTACCACATCAGGGTGTAAAAAGTGTGCCAGTGCGTGTGTGGGGTGGAGGTGAAGGGAGAAGAGGATTTGGAGGAAGCTGCATCATGGTGCTGCAAGGCCCCTCCCTGGGTGAGTGAATGAGGTGGCGGGGGCTTCCTCCTTGACCTGAGACCAAGAGAGGGGCTGTAAGGAGACCACTCAGATGGCTTGATGGGGGTCACTCAGTGGACTGAGAGACATAAAGCGGGCTGAGGGCTGATCAGTTGCTCCAAAAGGGGAAGAGAAGAGGGGCTGTGGCTCCCGTGGGGCCCACCTGCAATCCTTGAGTTTGCAGGAGCAAAGGGTGCACGGAGGCCTCCTGTGGACCTGGTGTAGGCTCCGGTGAGTGAGAGCTGGGTGTCCCTTTTGAAGCCAAGCGTGAGGGAAAAGGTGACCCCAGGAGTGGGTGAATCACCAGATTCTCAGGGGCTGAGGGAAGAAGCCACCAATGGCCAATTTGGGGAAGAGGAATTTACCCATGTCAAGGGCACTGCAGGAGAGAGCCCTAGTAATGGCGGCTTTGAAGACTCAAGAGAATCTAAAGGGCACAAGCATCTAAAGGGCACGTTTAAGCCCCAGCCACGCCAGCCAAGCATGGCCTTTTCGTCTTGTGCCACCACTCCAAGCTCCAACTCTGGGGGTTGGAAAACTTAGTGAGTGGGATGATGGGGGAGGATGGACAAAAGTCAGGCTGGCCAGAGAGGAAGAAGCCAACCTGTTCCCTCTCCCCCAAAGTAGGTGGCTGTCCTGCAGTGGCCTAAGGAGGCAGAGGGAGAGGGCCTGCCTCTGAACACAGCTTGGAGTACTGAATATCACAGCAGCCTCCATACATTAGTCACTGACCAGGGGACCTTCAAAAATCATAGCCCTTGCCCTACATTTCATGCAGGAACAAGGCAAGAACTAGTGCCACTGAGTGAATGAAAATGGACAGCAATGTGTCCCAAGAGTCAAGCTCAGTCAACATCATGGCCAGTCACATCCAAGTGCTCGGTGGCAAATGCTTTCCACCCACAGGCAGGCCGAGCTCATGTCCTCAAAGGGCCTCTCTGCAAAGGGTATCACGAAATTGGGTCCCTTCCCTGGCTCACTCCCCTCTTTCAAGGGCTCCCTCTCGCTGGTCAGTTAAAGTGCAGGTGCCGTAACTATCTACCGTGGTCCCTGCCTCATCTTGTCCATCCCCAAGGCCCCTGTGCTGTGGCACATGGAGCCCCTCTTAGCGCCCTGGACACAGCCCAGGGCTGTGCCCACATGTCCTCTCAAGGGGACTTTCAGCTTCCTGTCTTCTTTGGTTAACTCAGCATAGGCGACACTTCCTTCCTGAATGCCTGGCACCCCAGTACCCCGCCTGCCCCCAGCAGCCCTTCACCACAGGCTGTAAATGCCTTGTGAACTGTCTGATTTCCCAGCAGGTTAAAGTCATCAGGACATGGCATGGGGTTTAGCCTGAACTCACAGCAAGGAGCCTGTGCTGGAACCCAGTAGGTGCCTAATAAATGTGTGCTAAATAAATGCTAAGCGGACATTGCACACACCCTGAGACGGACGGGGAGCGATTACCTTCTTCTTCATTTTCACGTTTTTGAAGATGGCGTGGACCCTCCACGTCTTGGCGAACATGGCCCCGAAGGCAGTTGTGTAGCCCACGGTGAGAATCCAGGTCCTGACCTAGAGGGGAAGACGCAGGCATTAGCATCTCCCAGGTGGACAGGCTGTGCCATGTGTGAGCCTTCCCAGCGGGCACTGCGGTGACAGGGACCACATTCAGCTGTGCACCCTGTTGAGTTTTACCACCACTGACAGACCTTCAATCAAATTTCAACTCCATGGACATTATATTCTACCAGCCACAGAGCGGTGGGAGGTGCAAATCCTGCCCAGAGAGGGCTGGGGCCCGCAGGACTGCTGAGGTCTTTCGAGTGCCTTCTGCAGGGAGAGAGACCTGAAAAGGTGAAGATATGCTACTGCCCTCTCTCTTGAGTCTATAGGAGGCCATGGAGGCCCCAGCAACCTGTTCTCCTGGGCTTGGAGTCCCTGGGAAGTGGGAGGGGTTGGGGAGGGTGGGAGAAGCCCAGAGCTGCAGGGCCCAAGGCTGGGCAGGTGAACGAGTCTGCCATGGCCCCCTCCAGGGCTCAGCAAACCAGTGACTCTGGGAGAGGAGGACAGGACTCAGCTCAGAGCTGGCCCTTGGGGTACCCCACAGGCAGCTGCACCCAGCCCAGATCCAGGCCCTAAAAAGTCTATGGGTTTCTCAATCCCATTAGGGACCTGTCTCCTTGGGCCTGTGGGAAAAGAGGGGAGCAGATGCTGCCTGGCTCCACTTAGGACTCTGGTCACGCAGCACAGGCCAGCCTGACTGCTGGACTCACGCTCAGACCTTGGGGCCCTGCTCAGGACTGAGGCTCCATTTGGCTCACACCTGTTCCCTAGGACACAGGTGCACCCAGATTGCTGGTCCTGGGCTGGCGGCAGGTGCAAATCACTGGTCCTGACAGGCGCTGCAACCTGCTCATCTGGCCCCCAGCAAGCCGGTCGGCCACCGTTGTTATGTCTTGGAGGTCTCCCGAATGCCCCCTCCCCACCTGCACCATTGCCATTGCCAGGTCCCAGGCTCCCCAGCTGCACAGGATGCCCCCTCCAGCCCAATACCTAGAGGTCTTGCATCTCACAGGTGTGCCCAATCACAGCCCAGCCCTGGGGTTCTGGGCCTCCCACTCACTGGGGCTAAAAAAGCTTTGTGCTCTCTGCTCTGTTTAGCTAAATTCCCTCTTAAAGGTTCCTACCTGCCTCAGCTGAACACAGCAGAAAGGAGACTGCAGTAGGAGGAAAAAGAAAGATATGACCCAGCAATTCTGCTCCCAGGTATGTGCCCAAAAGGATCGAAGATGGACTCAAACCAATGCTCGTAGCAGCATTATTCACAATAGCCAAAAGGTGGAAGTCACACAAGCGCCCATCAACAGATGATGGCTGAACAAAGTATACACACACACAGTCGAATATTATTCAGCCAGAAACGGGAATGAAGTTCTCCCATATGGCACAACATGGATGAACCTTGAAAACACGCTCAGTGAAAGAAGCCAGACCCCAAAGGGCAAATATTGCATGATTCTACTTATATGAAATCTCTAGGAAAGGCAAATTCACAGAGACAGAAAATAGATTAGAGGTTACTAGGGGCTGGGAGCGGGGGAGTGGGGAGCTATTGCTTAACGGGTTTCTGTTTTGAGTGAAGAAAAGGTTTTGGAAACCGACAGTGGTGATGGCTGTACAACACTGTGAATGTGATTAATGCCACTGAATTGCACACCTAAGATGGGTGAATGTAGAAAACTTTGTTATATATATTTTACCACTATTAAAAAACAACAACAACATATGACAAATTTTTAAAAAAGAAAGTTGCACCAGGCTGGCAGACAGCTCAGGCCGTCGTGCTGGAAGGAGTCCGAGGCCGCAGGTCTGCTTGGTGGTGGTCCCTTCCAGCCAGGGCTGCTGGCAGCATGCACAGGAATTTCTCTGAAATGCTCCCAGCTGATCCTTTGCAGACTGATTGGGCCACTGCCTCTCTAGCAATGTGGTTCTCCAGCTTTTCACAGACAGAACGCCTCCCCTTTCCACTTTATTGTGAAAATGGAAACTGGCCGGGCAGTCTGCAAGGCTGAGCTTAAAGTCAAGGGAAGGACAGTCGCATCAGAGACATTGTTTCAGAGACATGGATTGCCAAGGGCGAGTGCCACAAGCATTATGGGGAGTGGCGGGGCTCAGCCTTCTATTTATTTCCTTCATTTCGAAAGCAAGAGGACATAGGACAGGCAAGAATGTATCACAGGGCTTCAGAGAGGGTACAGGATGGCCATGCTATTAGCCATCATATAAAACATGATGTAACAAAAGTAAACCCAGCAAGGAGGGGAGAAGCCAGCCAATGACTGGCTCCTCCCTTCCTCCCTTCTTCCTTCCCTCCCTCCCTCCCTTCTTTCCTTCCTTCTATCCACCCACCCATCCATCCATTCATCCATGATATCATTATTTCTACCTCATTATACGGCTGAAGGGTCACTCTGATACACTTAGCACCATTCAAAAGACAATTTAAGTTTTCTTTGAAGTCATCTTCTTCAAGCTGCTTATTGATTTTGTGAGGGCTAAGTTTGTTAAGCTTCAATAACATATATTAGTTAAAACTTGGTAGTATAAATTTACCTTGACATTTGGGAACTGTAATCTGTTGCCACAAACTGAAAGCAAAGAATGACTGAGGATGCATATACATAAAGAGGGCTAACTCGGCAGGCCTGAGACCGCTGTCCTTGGAAAGTCCTGCTTATCAGGTGGGGCTTTGGCTGGCCTCTGGGAACCTGAGCTTTTGGAAGGGTCCCCCCATTCTCTAGTATGAGGGGCTTGCTGTGCGTAAACAGTACAAACCATGTGGATTGCATTGAATATGCTTTCCTTCTGGGAGTCTGGAATTTTGGTACATTAGTTGGCAGAAGGTGACAACATGACAAGCCTCCAATAAAGACCCTGGGCATGGTGCCTTTAACGAGCTTCCCCGGTAGATAACATTTCACTTATGTGGTCACAACTCACGGACAGGGCAATTGAGTGTATCCTGGGTTACTCCACTAGGGGAGGATTCTGGAAGCTTGCACTTGGTTTCCCCTAGACTTTGCCCTACAAACCTTTTCCCTTGGCTGATTGTGCAGTGTTTCTTTTTCCTGTAACAAATCATAGCCATGAGCATGGCTGGCCGCCGAGGCCTGCAAGTCCTCCAAGAGAAGCAACGGACCTGGGGGGAGGTCCGCGGGTATAATGTGTCAACTCACCACTCTGTCCTCGGGAGACCCCTTGCTTAGAAGCACCAGATGTCCCCCAAAAAGTCGGGGCCCGAGGGTTGGTCAAAGGGTTAAATATCAGTAAACCTTAATTTCTTTAGATTTTTCTCAACCTAAAACAATTAAATGAATGCCGGAACATTATTCCTGCACCTCAGTGGATTGTCTTGCATACTCCGTGGGTATTCACTTCCCTTTTGGAGACGGCTCTTAAGACAATAATGAAACGACACTGGAGGGGAGGTTGTGAAAGCATTATGGGGGACAGGGCCCCAGCTGCAGTGTCACCCCTGGGCCAGGCCTCTGCCGAAGTCTTGTGCTCATTCCCTGCTCCACTGTCCCCACTCTTGGGCTTCAACCACCTTCTCTGTGCCGACAACTCCTTGATTTCTTCTCTAGCTTGTACCTCTCTTCTGAGCCCCGCACCTGCTAATGCCACTGTCACTTGAGACTTCTGCTCTGGAGTCCCACACACCCTGCCCACTCCACGGCCCCAGCAGAGCCCATCGGCCCTCCCCCTTCCTCTCGACTCGAGGAGTGGTGCCACCACCCACCCATTCCCCCAGCAGGATCCGGGAGTTACCCAGGCCTCCTCCCCACCGTCATTCTCCTGTTGATTCCCAAGTCCTTCTCCTTGTGCCCCATTCCTGTCCCTGTTTCTCCCTGTGCGCTGAGAGGCTGGCCCTCTGGCTATACTTTCTGGCCTCTCCTGCACTCTGGCTTCTGGCAAGGGGAGTGGAGGCTGGCAGAGAGAGAGGATGGAGATGCCTGCCCTGCCGCTCCCCTGTTCTTGCGCTATCTGGCAGTAGTGGGATCTCCAGGTGAGCTCTGGTTCCCTCTGGGCTCAGGGGAACCCTTTCTTCTCTTCACTCTTTCTGGCCTGATGGAGGTAAAGGCCTTTCGCTGTCATGAGTCCCTGGGTCCCTTGACATCCCAGGGTTTCCTCCTTACCCCCACCCGGCTTGCCAGGTGGTCCCCATCCTTAGAGTCTCTTCCTGTGACCACCAGTGTGGGTTCTGTTTCCTGCCAGGGCCATGCCAGTAACGCACGCCAGGTACTGAGCATGGAGCCAGCCCATGGGAGACTCAGCTCATACCTGGTTTTGTGTCATGTGCTCCTTCTCGCCGTTTGCTGTGCCCTGGCGGGCACCTCCAGCTCATCTAGCCTCTCAGAGACCAGACTATTCTCCAACGAAGAGCTACGCAAGCCCCTCCTGGCCTAAACCCTCACTACTCCACACTGTGCTGGGGTTAAACTCCAAGTTTTCAGCAAGGTGGCCCCCACCACCACTCCACACCTCTCCTGTCACTCCCACCTGGCACCCTGTGCCCAAGCAATACCACACACTTAAATACTTCTCACACATCACCCTAGCTCATCCTGCAGGGCCTGGCAACAGCTATTTCTCTGCCCAGAAAGTCATTTCTGGCTCTAATTCTTATGTGCCCTCTAAAATCCACACTAGGGGGCTACCTCCTCTGGGAAGTCCTCTGGGACTCTGCAGTGAGAGGTCATAGCTGCCCCCTCTGTGACCTCTGCCTTCCCCAGTGTAGCTGCTGTGCTGGCCGTGCCAGGCTGATGTCCATCTGGGGAAGTGTCTGCCTCTCCCACAGGGGCAGCTGCTCAGACGCAGGGTCTGTGTTCCCACCTTTAAATCTCAGAGCCAGCCCAGAGTGGGCAATCAGGTTGGGTGGGCCAGCCCAGGGGTGTGGTGACTTGGAGCTATATGTACCCAGGAAAGCATGTTCTTAAACCTAATCCTTTATTCCTGTGGGTGTGAACCCATTGTAAGTAGGACATTTCGATAACGCTGCTTCAGTTAAGGTGTGACCCATCTCATTTGGGATGGGGTCTTAATCCTATTATTGGAATCCTTTAAAAGCGGAATGAAACTCAGACAGAGAAAGAGAGGAAGCCACAGAGAGGACAACCAGAAGCTGAAATTCAGCAGAACCTGGGAGAGAATAGAGAGGCCGCCATGCGCCTTGCCATGTGACAGAGGGGCCTGGACTATGGCCCACCGGCACACCACAGTCTTCAGGGAGAAAGCAGCGCCTTGATGATGCCTTGATTACCTGAACTTCTATCTTAGCCTTAAAACCATAGCTAATAAATTCCCATTGTTGGATCTAACCCATTTCATGGTATTTGTTTGAGCAGCCCAGGAAACTAAAACAGGAAGTCATGAGCTCTTTGTCCCCAGAAATGTACAAGGCGAACATGGGCAAGAGCATAAAAAGAAGACCACCAAGGGATCTGGAGCAAAAGAGGCTGAATTCCTGGCCTCAGTGGTCCGTTCCAACCAAATGGAATAGGCTGCCTGGAAGGTAGTGAGCTACCCATCTCCTGACCTATTCAAGCAGAGCCTGGAGGGCCATCTGTCAGGATGCCATAGGGGTGCTTCATTCGATGACTTCCCAAGTGCCTTCCTTCTGTGTGGCTCTATGATGCCAAATAATTACTGGAAGATTCAAAGGGGCTTTAATGATTCTGTTTTCCAATATCTCACCTCTAATACAAGTCTATCTGGATTCATCAAGGCGAGACAAACAGCTTCCCTTTTTCTCCCAAAGCCTTAAACATATTTACTCTTCTGATGTTAACATCTTTTCTTTTCTCCCCTCAGCCGTAAGTATGCAACCCCCTCTGCAAACCACCTTGAACATTTATATGCATGGTGGGAAGAAGAACTTGAAGCAGGGAACGTCCATCTCAGTCTTAGCTATGAAAAAGGAAAAAAAATTAGAGCAAATGCCCAAATGGAAAGAAAATCTATGCCCTGAACAGTTCTGCACGGCTGCCGTTCAATCGATTTTATGAGGCATATCTGGCAGAGCGAAGGGCTTTCACTGCTCTTTTGGGATTGGTGGGAGAGTGGCCCTCCAGCCTTGGCTTGCAGGCCTGTTCTGGAAGATGAGGAGGCAGCTGTGCTTGGGGACCTCCTTGTCACTGCAGACACAGGTGGGCCCCAGGTTGGGACGTCAGGTGGCGGCTGGCTGGACGTGGGGGAGAGAGTTGCATTCTGCTGGGCAGGAGGTTAGAAAAAGGGCCTTTCGCTTCACTCTGACGCTCACGCCAGGCAATCGATAGTGAGGAGATAGGGAAGGGAAAGTCAGAGTGCAGGAAAGCAGGCCCCAGACCACAGGGATGCACGAGGTGGGGTGGTGGTGAAGGAAGGCCTGGCTTCAGCCAGGGGTCTCCAGGGCCTGCCTCATATTCCTGGGAGGACGGGGAGTGGGGAGAGACCTGGGATGTGTCCTGGAGCAAACACTCTAAAGAACAGCTGCTTGCAACAGCTCCAGAAAGTCCAATCTTGCTCAATGTCTTTTCAATAAAAACCCACATGGAAAACTCCTGCCTAGAGTTTAGGGTAAGGCAAAGCCTCTCTGGGGGAACAATTCAGGGTACCACAGGGGACACTGGGCACCAGCAGGAGTGCTCTGGGACCCAGGTCAGGGCAATGGGACATCTTAGGAGGATGGGTACAAACTGGAGAAAGGCAACCCCTCTGGGCCCTTTTTGCAGGCCCCACTCCTTATGGTTGGCTGTCGTAGCTGGCGTGCCAAAGAGGTTGACATGGAGAGCAGATCAGAGGCTGGAGTTCAGCTACCCCTCGCCCCTGATGCCAATTTGCTTGTGCAGTATACAAAGGGCACAGCTGCACTCAGGGGACTTGGCTTGGCTGACAGCACAGCAGAGCTAGGGGAGAGGCCTTTTACCCCACATCCCTCCCAGGGGCCTGCGGGCCGAGCAGCACCCTTGGTGTGGGGGTGGCATTCTGGAGTTGGGCCATGGCAGCAGTGGAATAGGGGGCTGATACTAGCAGCTCAGTGGACAGAAGGCATGATGCATGGGTGCTGGGGCCAGGGAGGAAGGACAGGATATGACCCTGTGACCACAGCTGCTATGAAACCTATCAGCAAGCAAAGGGCCTCTTTGGGGGACTTCCAGAAATCACTGGGGCTCACTTTGGTTTGACCCTCTGCTTCTGGCCCTCCTGCCTGCCCTAGGCTGGTCTCTATCCATCTACATGGCCAGCTCCCCGAGGGTGATGATCTGGGTGGCTCAGGCAGGGTCTGGCTCAGCATAGGTGCCTGAAAGGTGCTACCCCAAGAACGGGACCTGCTATAGAATGAATCATGAGAAGGAGGGCATGAAGAGGACCAAGGCCCTGTCAGGGTGGGTGAGAAAGGAGAGCCATATTTGGCCATTTGGTGGGGAGTCTGGGGAGCCCCTGTGGCCTCTTCCATCCCATTTGCTGAAAGCCAGAGGCTCCAGGAAGGCTGTTCACACAGAGCCAGGGGAATAGTCATGCTGTGGGAGTCAGAGAGGGCTTCATGGAGGAGGTGGTAACTGATCTGGGTCTCTAAGGATTATTAGGAGTTTGCCAGACAGGAAGAAAAAGAGTGTTTCAGACAAAAGAACCAGCTCTGGATGGCCGGGTACAGAGGAGACGGGGTAGGGGCCATGGCTGTCCTGAGGAGGATTCCAAGGATTCCAGGTGGCCGAAGCAGACCCCGTCAGCACCAGCCCCAGTGACCACCTCCCTCAGCTGGTCTGGACCTGCCCTGGAAAGCCCACTAAACCCTGTGGACATCTCTTGGCCTGCCCCCCAGGCTGCCTTCTGAAATCACAAAGCATGTGACCCCGGCCGGCCACGTGGCCACTGGACCACATGCAGAAACAACACCTCCCTGGACCCACACCACTGCTTCGGATTCTCAACTGCCTCAAAAGAAATCTCCAAGGGTGCTGGCTCATTTCCTGGGCTATGGTTCCCAGTTGTCTGGTCAAACCCTGGCCTAGATGTTATCATGGAGGCATGTTATAGGAAGGCCCGGCAGCTACAATCCTTTGATATTAAGTAAAAAAGGTGAGCCTGCAGTGTGGGTGGGCCTTGTCCAGTCAGTCAGAGGCCTCAGGAACAAAGGACAGAGGGGCCCAGAGGAAGAAGAGATCCTGCTGCAGACTGCAGACCTGGTTCCTATCTGGGTTTCCAGCCTGCATGCCTCCCCTGCGGATTTTGGATTACACCTTTTTAAAAGCCAATCCATTTCTGGTATGTTGCATTCTGGCATTAGCAAACCGCAACAGGGGTGCTGGCCATTTTTCTGTTTCTTGATCTGCTGTATTTACAATTTACAGTTCAGTTTGTGAAAATGCACTGAGCTGTACACTACGTGCGCTTGGATATATTTTTATTTTAATATAAATTTTAAAAAATAAAGGAGTTGGGACTGTCAGCTAGTGGAGGCAGCTGGGAGACTTAAGGCTGAGCACATCTGAACTCACACTGGAGCTGAGCTGGCTTGTCCTAGCCTTTACGCCAGATTCTAACGTCTGGGGACTCATGTCCGTAGCATCCTCAGGGATGCCCACCGCTTCACTCTTCTTTCCCTCACAGCCTGCCTGAGGCCCCTTCCAGCACTATAGGCAGCAAAGCTATACACCTGCTGGGCTGGGGCAAAGGCAGGGCCCCTGGTCTGTCCCCGACCCAGTTCAAGCAGAATGTGCCCATGTGAGCCAGATGTCGCCAGACACATCTCTACCAAACTGGCCAGCTCCAACCCCAGTTTTCCCAGTCTGTTCATCCCGAGTCCACTCTGGTTTATCAACAGCTCTCTCAGCAGTCCAGAGGTGAACACAATCAGCCATTCATTCATTCATTCAATGATAATGGGTAACATTTGCTGAATCTTACTATGTGGCAGACACTAATCCATTATCTCCTTGAATCCTCACAACTCTATTATCCCTTGTTTTACAGAGGAGTAGGCTAAGGCTCAGAGATGTTAAGTAACATAAAGTCACACAGGAAGTAACATGGTTGGGACTGGAACACAGAGGCTTTTTTATGTGTCTGGCACTCTGTTGGCTTTGGGGACGCATCAAAGATGAATGCATAAATATAACAAAAGCCACTGAACTGGACACTTTAAAAGGATGAATTTTGTGGTATGCATTTTGTCTCTTAGTAAGAAAGATCTGAATGGGCAAAAATGTTGGTTGAGAATCCAGTTTTTGATCTGCTTCTCCCGGCACTGTCCAGCTAGCAATATATCAAGATATTTCTTAAAAAAAGATGAAAAAAACAGTAGAAAAAAGATGGTCAAAACCTCTTAGGCATTTTTGCCATCCAACCTTTGCCCGCCATCCACCAAGGTATAAGGCATTCTCGCAGGGTCTCGGTTTTCTCTCCTGTAAGATGGGTACAGTGAACCTTGCTTTTGCCAGGTTGTGGGATTTGAAGGAAAGGCTATACCTGGCAGACAGTTGGCTGGTCACTGGTAAGTCACCCCTGAGAGCATGGAATTCCACTGAGGCAAAGGCCCGGCCCTTGGGAGTTAATGACCTAAGTGCTCCCTTGGGGAGCAAGCCCTGAGGGCTCAGGAGGCTGGGACAGAGACAGATGGTGCCCCCCTCCCCACTTCTCCCCTGCTCTGCCACCCCTGGTTGATTGGGCCACTCACCCTCCCATCTTTTCTCCTCCCCACCCGCTGCCCTACTTCCTCCTGGCTGGCAGGGGCTGGGATACCCGGAATGGGGAGGAGAGAGTGGACTCAATACCACCCTGGCCCGGGGGCTCTGGCCGGCCCCAGCACTGTCCTCCCAGGCAGTTCTGTGCCCACAGGGGCCATGTTGCTATGGTGACTCCACTACCCACACAGCATCCAGGGAAACAGCACGGTGTAGCTGGAGTATTTGAAAGACTTGCTGAAACCAGCACTGACAAACTGGAAGATTCTAGAAGGGGTCAGGTAAATGGGGATGGGAACGGAGTGGAACTGTGTGTGCATGCGAGTGTCTGAATGTGTATGTGTGTGTGTGAATACAAGTATGTGAAACTGTGAGTGTAAGAGTTAATGTGTGTGTGTGTACGTACGTGTGTATGTGTATTGAGTGTGTGAGTGAGTATAGGTGTATGTGTGTGAGTATATGTGAGTTTGTGTGTATGAGTATACATGAGAGTGTGTGAGTGTGTATGTGAGTGAATGTATATGAGTGTGTGTATGTGCGTGAGTGTATGTGTGTGTGTGAATGTGAGTGAAAGACTGTGCATGTCAAATAGCAGATGGAACAGAACTCAAATTGTGCCCACTGGGGACTGGTATTTAGATTCTCATTCTGGAGCCCCCAGTTTCCCTCCCTGGCGATATTGGGAATTATTAAATAAATGACCCTCATCCTAACCCACACAAATCAGCGCTGACCCAGTCCAATCCACAGGAATTAATGAATGCCTTTTCCCCACAGTGGTGACTGCAGGCTCCTCTTTGCAAAGCCTCTGAAGCAGCCCTGACTGCAAATAAATGAAATCTCAGGGGTGGGGGGAAACAGGCCCTAACATCTTCCCGAGCCCTCCTGTTCTGAGCTAATGCAGATTCGTAGAGCGCTTCATGATTTATTCATAGCACCTTCCCAGGCTTCCCAGGACAACCTTCCCCTCGCACAAATGAGGGTGACTCCCAGAATAGAATGTCAGGTTTCATTAAAAGGAAAAGCCCAGTGTGGGGGACGTCCCTTTTTGTGCTTCCTAGCTGGTGTTTGTAGAATTCAGGTCAAACTTGAGAAAGCACCTGTACTTTAACAGCTTCTGGTTAGTGAACAAGTCAGGATGCCAGAAACTTCCTTCTGGGCGGAAGAGAACTTAAAAGAGGTGGGCAGTCTGAAGGGCTGCCTCGAGGCTCTCTGCACATTGCAGATGTAGAAATGGGGGTCACTTGCCTAAAACTGGCAAGCCTTCCACATGTTGCAGTCACCTTCCAGTTCCTCTTTCGGGAACAGTCCCTGCTAAGCCACACGCACCCACAAGGACTTTGGAGCAGCTTGGTTTCTTCGGAGCTGATCCCAGACACCCCGATACCAGGCAGGTGGGACCGTGCATCTCTTGCATTCACTTCCTTAACCCCCAGAAGTCTCGGACTTGGGCCAGTTTGATCCATTCCCAGGAGGCAGATAGCAATGGACCCAGGGAAAAGGGTGGAGAGGTTCCTGGGAGGGCCCAGGGCTGAGGCTGGGAGACTGAGGCAGGTACCCACCTCTCAGGGCTCCACTTCACAGCACACCACTGGGGGTCAAAGCACCGTATAAAGCTGTCAATCCAGCCCGCAGCACCAAACCTGGGGAGAGGGTCCAGGCACTTAGAAGCAGAGAGGGAAGAGGGAAATCTCCTTTTTTCCATCTCGTTTAACTTCATTGAGGTCGGGGGGAGGCTCAAGAGTAGCCTCTTCCTCAGGCCCCAGTGCCACTCAGGAAAGCCAGCCACAGAGAAGCACGGCATCCATGGAATGAGAGCACATCACAGAGGCACAAACCACGATGTAGAAATGCAGGCTTCACACCTTCCCTCAAACCAGCACTTCTTCCACAGACTGCGGTCATCATCCATTTTTAGAGAACAGATCCTGCTAAGTCATACATACAAGGATTTCTGAGCATCTCAGCTTCCTAGGAGCTGCTGGCAGGTGTGCATCTCGTGGATTCTCCTCTGTGATGTCCAGGAGGGCAAAACAAAGTGTGTATGTGTGTGGGGGGGCACACCAAGCTTGGCATAAAAAGCTCCAAGTAGGAAGAGTGGACAGCCCAGTGGACAAGAGTAGACAGCTTGTGTGTGACTGCCCTCCAGGTCCACCCCAGGAGAGGCGGGGTCTCAGCTCCCCACTGGTCTCCCATTGCCTCTGGGTCAGCAGGGACTCAACCAGGCTCTTCATGGCCAGAACTTTTAGGACCCAGGAAGCACTCCTGAGGGCATCTCGGCCTGCTGGTCACACTGCTTAGCAGTCCATTCCAATCACCTGTGCACCCAGGGCTACAGACTGCCTCCGAGGCCAGCTCCTGGGAGCCCCCTCCTTCCCAGACTGTCCCAGAGCTCAGGGAGTGGATGCAGTCTGGGAGGTCCAAGGCCTGGTGGTGACCTGCAGCTCTGTTTACAGGTCGTCTGTCTGCCCACCTCTTGCTGTCAACTTTTCAACCCATCACCCCCCAACAGCAGACAACAAGGAAACTCGAGAGCAGCGAATACAGGCTATAAGAGACCACTTTGCCGAAAAGAATCTACTTCACTCTTAACACCATAAAAGAAAAAGCAAAGGAGTTGCTTTGTGATTCATCCGATCCCCACTGACCCCTGGACCATCCCCTCCAGCCCCAGCTTCCAGCAGGAAACTGGATGAATTGTTGCACTTAGGACAGCCTAGAGACCCAGATGGCTAGACCCAGTTTCAAGAGATCACAGTAGTCAAAATCCAGAAATAAATCCCAGCTGGTAATCTCGTCTTAAAAAATAAGCTAATGACACTTTTAACTGAGAGTTAATTCCACACAATTGCTTATTGCTAATGCATAACCTCCTTTATTAAAAAAAACAAAGTATATTCCTTTAGGCATTAAAACTTTAAAAATGCTAATTGATTTCAAAATAATCTTCCTAAAAGAGAGTAAATAAATTACACTGTTTTGGGTTTTCTTAAATATAAGCATTGGCAACAGGGGCCATATAGCCTAGGGAGGGCCAAAAATTGATTCTTGGAAGATGAAAAAATATTACTCTTTTATGTATAAACTATAGATAATGTACACTGCAAATGAACAGAATTAAAGTATATCTATGATATTAAAATTCCATGGGGGTTGATTAGGAAAAATATCTAATCTTTGGGGCAATAATGAAAAATATGACTGAGAATCACTGTTTAAATAGAAAGTAATGATTATGACTTTTCTATAAGACTTGAAGCCACCCATAGAAACCTCTTGTTATATTCTACGATGGTTATTGAGACAGAGGGGAGAATTTGTTCCTTCATTAAACGACCACAACCCCAGAGCTTATGTGTCTCTGGTTGGTAATTTTTCTTCCTCCCTTTTTCTATGATATCTGGTCATTTCTCAGTGGGCTCTCCTCTGGCAGCAGCCTGGAAAATCTACTATCTTAATTTGACATGCAATGTGCAGTCCGTCCTGGCCTGAAAAGAGCACCATGCTTCTCTGTTGAGTGGCAAGAATTGCTGAATGGGTGTTTTCCTGCCTGTTGGAGGAGCTCTTCTTGTACTTCTGGGCTTATTTCTAGGTTTCTGATGTCTGAAGTCACCAAGAGAACTTCATACAATATACCATTAGAAAATGCAAAATCACTTACAGTGCAAAGTGTTTCAAAAGTCTTTTCTGAGACAAAGGATCCATCGAGGCCAAAGAGAAATATGGATGCATAGGAGAGCATTCCACCAAGAATGATGAGATTGTTCATGTATGGACTAGACATCTTTATCAGCCTGGCAAGAGAAAGAGTTAACAGAATGGTCAATTCCAGGATTCACTTAAGCATTGGTCCCTTCCCTAAATGACCGCAGACAGATGCATTTCTAGATGCTGATTTTCTTGCCGCCTCTGGAAGTTCAACTGTCACCCCTCTAGGGCCAGCTTGTAGCATCAGCTTCTTCAACTGTGAATCTGTAGTTTACACAAAAGCTCTAAGTCAACAGAGGTTTGTGGCCAGGGTTGGAAAGACTGGCCAAACCCTGAGAATTTAATGTTTAAATTCAGCAACTCTCCACCATACAGAGGAAGGCTGCAAACCATCCTCTCCAGGAATAAGCAAGCCAGGCCCAGGAGGCCCAGGTAAGAATTCTGGGTTTCTTGGGAATTGTGGGGAATGAGCAGCCACATGGATGCCCAAGCTCATGCTGCCCTGTGCGTGACGGAGACCAATGGGTGTGGGGCAGGGACCCCTCCAGGCACCGGGAGGTGGAGAGGAACAGCAGAGTCCCTATCTCCACCCCACTTTCACCAGGCTACAGTCAGGGCATTTGTTATGCTCCCAAACTCTACTTGCTTCTCTCTCACTTCCTCAGGGATCCTGCTGTGGCTCCCAACTGCCCAGTAAGCCAGGGTCGGGTTAAAACATCAGTGGCTGGAGTCTACCCTCAGAGGTTCCCTCAGTACCACCTGCTCAGAACGTCTCAGGTTTTCAGGTGCCCCTCAGTCCAGGTGCTCTTTTGCATATTATAATTATGGTTGATTATTGCCTTAACATTTTCTTCTGCATTCTGCAGTTCTAGTAAGCCTTTCGCATTTTAAAAATGCAATGCATCTGTAGATCTGGCATTCTCACTTCTAGGTATATACCCCAAAGAACTGAAAGCAGGGACTCGAACAGATATTTTCACCCTGACATTCATAGCAGCATTATTCACAATTGCCATAAGATGGAAGCAACCCAAGTATCCATCAACAGGTGAATGGATAAACAAAATGTGTCATATATACATGGTGGAATATTATTCAGCTGTGAAAATGACTGAAATTCTGGTACCTGTGACAATGTGAACTAACACTTAAGACAGAAATAAGCCATACACAAAAGGACAAATAGTTTATGATCTCTATGATAAGAAATACCTAGATAAGCAAATCCATAGCGTCAGAGACTAGAATATAAGTTACCAGGGGCTGAGATAGGGAAAGGGAACTCCTTTAAGGCCTACCTCCTCCAGGAAGCCTGCCCTAACCACTGGCCTTGCCCCTCACCAGTCTCCTAGGATCATAAAAATGACGCTGCCTTAGCAGTGGATGGTTTATGAAAAGACTGCCAAGGACCCAGTCTCATCTAAGCCTTCAGTGTGCCATAGCTGGCACAACCAGGGCTCCCATTTTGCAGGTGAGAAAACTGAGCCTCTGCAAAGTTAAGTGACTTGACATAAAATTTTATGGGTAGCTAATGCTTAATGGGTCGAGTTTCTATTTGGAATGATGAAAAGTTTTGGTTATGGATGGTGGTGATGGTAGGACAATACTGTGAAGGTAATTAACCCCACTGAATTACATATGTGAATATGGTAAAAAGGAAAATTTTAGGTGGTATGTATGTTACTAGAATTTAAATGAAAAAATAAAACAATGAACCAGCCATTGGACTGTACAATACAAACAGTGAACCCTAATGTAAACTATGGGCTACAGTTAATCATATTCTCTCATTAGTTTTAACAAAGGCAACATCAACTCTGTATTTTCTGTATTTTTTTCTATAACCCTAAAACATCTCTAATTAAAAAAAAAAAGCAATGCATCAAAGTGGTAGAAAGACAACAAGCATGGTGCAAACTGTAGAAAGCCAGGGGCTTTTGGGTTGGGAGCCTCTGCCACCCTATTGCATCCTTAGTCATGTCACTTCACGTTGCAGAGGCTCAGTCTTCTTACCTGAAAAATAGGAGCCCTGGTTATGTCAGCTACAACACACTGAAAGCTGAGATGAGACTGGGTCCCTGGCAGTCCTTTCATAAACCATGCACTGCTAAAGCAGTATCATTTTTATGATCCTAGGAGGCTGGTGACGGGCAAGGCCAGTGGTTAGGGCAGGCTTCCTAGAGGAGGTAAGCTTTAAAGGAGTTTAAATGCAATGTGTAGGAAGAGAGAAGTGAGGGGGGACTTGGGAGCACCGGGACATTTATTTCCTAATTGGGTGTAGATTTTTAATAGCCAAGCCCCAGTAAAAAAAATGCTTTTGGATGCCAGCTATTATGGGTTCAATTGTGTCTTACCCCAAAACACATGTTCAAGTCCTGACCCCTCAGACCTCAGAGTGGGACCTTATTTGGAAATAGGGGCGTTGTTGATAGAATTAGTTAAATTAGGATGAGGTTGTACTTGAGTAGAGTGGGCTCTAATCTAGTACGATGGGTGTCCTTGGAGGAAAAGACAGACAGATGCAGGGAGAAGTCCATGTGACAGTGGAGGCAGGGGCAAAGGCCACGTGGCAGTGGAAGCAGAGATTAGAGTGATGCAGCTGCAAGCCAAGCTTGGCCGGGAACTCCAGAAGCTGAAGGGGCAGGAAGGACTCTCCTCTATAGGCTTCAGAGAGAGCGGGACCCAACTGATCCCTTGACTTTGGACTTTTAGCCTCCAGCACCATGATACAATGCATTTCAGTTGTTTTAAGTTGCCGACTTTGGGGTACTATGATATGGCAGCCTCAGGAGACAACAACACTAGCTACTGGAGTGAAGATGGAGTGGGTCGGTAAGGAGTTAAGGGCATTTAGTCTTAAGACAGGAGCCACTTGCTGTTACAGAGGGAATTCCTGAGGCTTTGAGGAAGATTCCAGGATCTAAAATGGACTGAGAGCTGACTCTGTGCCCAGGCCTTGTGCCAAAAGCTTACATGTAGGGTCATCATTTGAGTTTATAGAAAAAAAGTTGCTTCAAATTTTTGTGGTTGTATATGTGTTATTTGTAATCAATAAAATCAAGCACAAGAGGAATAAACTCTTTTCATGTTTTTTCTTAGGAAACAGGTTTGATCTAAGCAATTGCCACCAGAATGAAGGAGTGAATATATAAAATAAACTAGAGTCTACAAGTTCCTCCTCTGTGGCCACGAGGAGAAACTGTTTGCCCCTGGAATTGGGCATGCTCCTCGGCTGGCTTCTGGGCAGCACAGCAGAGTTGCACCTCTGCTGGGAGGCAGGAGGCTGGGGTTCCCTGGCAGCGCTGCTCGGGGGGGCCCCCTTAGCCTCACCCACAAGGCAGGAACTGGGCTCAGGAGTCAACCATGGAAACCAGAGAAGCTCCCGGTGCTAGGTGAAGGGCCCTGCCTGGGAAGATGGCTGGCCCTACCCACCAGGGACCAGAGCAACTCCGAGAGTCAGTTTCTCTCTTTGGGAGACGTGTAGGCACCTGCTGGGGAAGGGAAAAGTGGGCAGAAAGCAGACGACAGCAACCCCTGCTGCTGAGCTCCAGGGCTCTCATCTGTCCTGCAGGGAGCTGTCAGGAGGGTCAAAGAGGGGAGCGAGAGAGGGGCTTCCTGGGCTGTCTCACTCGTCTCCTGAATTTACTGGGCCCCGTCAGGAGTGCTCCCCAAAAATGCTCTGGGGCAGGGAGGCTGTCAAAGAAGTTTGGAGAATTTTTTCTTCTCTGTTTTTCCCTCTGGTGTACCACACAGGGCACCCGGAGTGCTGAGAAGGCCTGTGGGGTGGCACTCTCCAACCCTATCAAAACCAGCCTCCCCCGACTCATGGAGCAGTCTCCTGGGCATGGCCTGGGCTCTGCAGCTCCAGAGGCTGCCCCACACACGGCGGTGTGGGTGGACGCTACTCCTGGATGCTGCAATCAGTGCTCTACAGGACAGTGCAACCAGCCACCCCGCCTCATGTGTGTGTGTTTGTGCGTGTGTGACCTAAAAATACCCCAGCGAGTAAGCAGCACACTTTAGGTATCTCTGCACTAAGTTCTGTCTCTGTGGTTCCAGAGGCCCCTACACTTTCCCCATAGCACCCCCACCCGGGGGAGATGACTTACTTCTGATTCCGATTCTTGATGTTGAAGAAGAGAAACGCGCTGGCCATGATCATGCCGAGGATGGTGAGGGCGGAGAGGATGCTGTAGAGGGGAAGTGAGATCTTGCGCAGCTGCTCCAGGATGATGGTCTTGTCCTTGGGTGGCTCCGATCCTAGGGGTGAAGGGGGGGACATCAGCGGAGCCAGTGCTCAGCCACTCCCGAGAGCACCTGGCAGGGCACATGAGCCGCGGCTGGCCGGCCTGCTTTCAGAGAGCCCTGGGCAGGGCTTTGCTTACTCCATTCCCTAAGAAGAATCCATACAGATTCATGATGCATTTATTAGCCACGAGAAGGCTGGGGTTTGATTGGGCTTAATGATGCTGTTGGAAAACCTTCCCCATTTTGCCCCAAAGTTAACAACAGCTGGATGGTGCAGGGTGTGGGTGCCAAGAATGGGGATCACAGGGCACCTCTGGGGCCAAGAGCTTGGCAGTGGCTCTCAAGGCCTCTGCCCCCAGTGCATGAAAACCTGCCCCACAGGTTTGTGGAGGCAGATCTGTGGGCAGGCTGTGGACCTTCTGCCCCAAGGTCTCTAGCAAGCATGCTTTGCAGCAGGCAGGCTCTACCCCCCCCCCACCCCCACCCCGCCTTCTTCTCCTGGTTCAGCGCCTTCTCTGTGGAAAATCCCCAAGCCTAGTCTCCAGGAACTGGTGAAACTGCAAGATAAGACACATTCCTGGGATAAGGACCCCTCCCTTAACAGCTCATCCGATTCTGTAACCCAGCTTTGCGCCCTTCTCAATTTAAACCAGCCAATCATTTACCTTGTCTTTAATGTCATCCTGTCTATAAAAACGGATGTTAACCTTTTGTTTGGGGCTCAGACTTTCAGAGGCTCCTCAGCTGAGCCCTACAGCCATAGACAGTAAAACATACTTCCTGAAACTTTGGCACCTCAGCCCCAGTTCGTTCTGCTTCTGTGTAACATTCCAGGAGGCTTGAAGCCTTGTCCCTGTTTCACGCACAGTCATTAAGTTATGAATGTTCTTGCTGGTTTTCCATTTTCCAGGGTCTGACTGACTGTGGGAGGTGGGAGCGACCGGCTGGACTGAAACTGGGGGATCCGAACTCTCTGTGGGACTCCAGAGGCGTCTGTGTGCTCTGGTCAAGGGCACCAGGAGCCTAGGCTGTGCGGGGGCCTCACTGCAATCTCATGTTGATGGAGGGGGCACAACTGTGCTGGTTTACCTTGACTGGGTCAGGCGGGTTTGGGGTGAGGGGTGCACGCACTGCCTTCTGCCTCTTGCAGACCCCGGCTTTCTGGACTGATGTTTCAGATTGGGTTTCTGTTGTGGAATCGGGGAAACTTTGGGACTTTTCCCTTCATGGGAATGTGTGAACT